>PVNU02002722.1:0-123023 GCA_003013855.2 Liriodendron chinense | reverse complement strand
CACTACGAGCACTTTGATTATTCAAACACACTGCATGCATCTCGCATAAAGCACTTGTCAGTTCGAGCGTATGCTCTGGGCTTGCCTGTTAATGGAAACCTGCCCATCAAAAACTCTTACTGTTCAGACCTGCATTCATGCATCATGTCATCTATGAGAATATACGAGGATTAAAACAGACTTTCAAGTGTTAGTTCGATTCTGTGAAGTAGAGACCGTACTTCGGTACGGGCAGTGTGTGGGGTGCTTAACCTCTTCCACCCTGTAACCGTGATCCCTTACCTCGAATCTCTGGTCGCAGATCAAAATGAGTCATTTAGAGAAAGGAATCTTTGGATCCCCTTCTCTAACGTTTCTACGGGGTCTAGCCGACTGTAGATTCGAAGTAACTGGCTAGTGGCGACTCTGGTGTTATACGAACTCATTCAAACGCATCCAGCTTAATACAACAACCAAACAAAACCCTCGAGAACGAGGCAAGCCAATGGCACAAACGGCGATTCGCACGCACGCACCTGTTCTTCTCTTTCCGAAAGCCGAAAGGAAAGAGAGAATGTCGTGGGAGCATGGAACGGCGAGGGTCCACAGAATGGCGACTCCACTGGGGATAAGCTAGTTCCACTAGTTGTGATCCGACTTTGAAAAACAGAATCCTTCCCGTACTTGAAAGTCATTAGTCCTCATACAATCTCATCTGCATAGCATTCTACCAAAAAAAAAAAAAAAAAATAGAAAGTCCCAAAACCCAAAAAAAAGAGAGTAGAGTATAGTTCTCACCATTGCGCCTCCTCGGGCTCAACGTGTTCGGAAACAACTTCCCTTCCGCAGCATAATCCACACTCGGGCTCAGCAAGCGATGTCTGACCACGAAGAGGAAACTCACCTCTTCCCCGCTCTGGAAATGACCGAAGCGCAACCTCCAGCGCAACACCCAATTGAGAATACGCCAATCATGCAAGAATTGACACAAGGAATGAGAGCAATGCAAGAAATGCTTTTGTAATTTATGCAAGCACAAGCCACCACAGCAGCCAACAATCAGGTTGGCCCAGTTCAGCAATCTCAGCAGTCATGCTGGGTCCCTCCGGCCTCCAGTTCAAATCAAGCACAACCATTAGAGTGTGCCCAAGACTACCGATAGCAGCCGTCTCAGCCCTTCACTATGGGGCATCCTCCTCAATACCTTCCCGCGACGACAAGGCTGTCTCAGAGCACTCCCGTCGCAGGGACTTCCAGTCAGCTTCCAGTCAATCTTACAAACAACAGTCTCAGTAGATTTCAGCATGTCCCCACCGATGGAAGCCCTTTTCAATTTCAGCACATCCCCGCCGATGGGATTTCAATCCAATTTCCAGCAACAGGGACCGCACTAGCGAATGCCCACAATGGGGGTCAGTGTCAAGCCCACATCAATCAGCGGACAGTGGCGAATACCCAATAAGGGAGTCACCTTCCCAGCATCTCAGCCTCCTGCAAACAGGAGCACTTTCCAATTCCAGCACATCCCCGCCGATGGGATCCCAGTTAATTTCAGCAATCTAAATTCAGCGAACTCCAGTTAATTTCCAGCAATCTTTAATTCAGCAATCTCCAGTTAATTTCCAGCAAGTTCCAGTTTAACCTTCAGTACAGTCTCCAGTTCAATTACAGTCCTTTCAAGCACAAGTTCATCGGAATCCAGTTCAATCATCAAATCAATTTCAGCAACTCGCAATTGCTTTTCAGCAAGCCCATAGGGTCGAAGACATCGACCACTATGCCGAAAGAAGAACGTGCCTTACTCCAAGAGGCACCAGTCGCTCGAACAGATCACTCAGGACTGGACGAGTTGCGAGAGCAGTTCCAGATCTTGCAAAATCAACTTCAGCGGCAACAAGGAATAGATCTACCTTCGACCAAGTTCAGAGACTTGTGTCCTTTCCTAGATGCTTAAGTACCTCAAAAATTTGAGGTACCAAAATTCGAAAGATACGATGGCAGCGGTTGTCCCACAGCACATCTCAAGGCCTTTTGTGGAGAGCTGAGTGCAATCTCAGGAAATGAAGGGGCTCTCATTCGCTTGTTCCAAAAATTCCTGAAAGGCGATACCTTAGATTGGTACACATCATTGGACTGTCATCGCATCAGGACTTGGGAACAACTCTCCCAGGCTTTCATCGACAGATTCGTATACAATCTCAACATGGTACCCAGAAGAGCTGACCTCGCGGCTCTCAGGCAAAGGAGTGATGAAACACTATCAGCTTATCTGGACGTTGGCGAGTTATGGCAGCTAGAATACGGACACCTATCGACGACGAAGAACAAATTTTCATGATTGTTCATTCAACATGTCCTGGCATATCTGGATATCTCATCTCGCATCCATATGTGAATTTCTCACAGTTGATCTGTGCTGGAGAGCAAGTCGAAGCAGGAATCCGTGCCGGGACAATCTCCCCATGGCCTCATCAAGCCACTCTAGTCAAGAGGAACAGAGTGGAGGAAGACCATCGAATATGGGAACGGAAACCGCAGCGGTTCTCCTCCCCGCCCCATAGAGGTAAACAACATCAGCACCACTGCTCAGGGTAATCAACATGCTCCCCCACAGGGACGTCAACAGTATCAGCAGAATCAGGTTCAGCACCAACCTCAGCGGTATCAGCCGTAACCAAATCCTCAACCACAGCCACAACCACCCCGACAACAGCAGCAGTTCAGAGGGAACGGTCAATACTCATACCAGAATAGGCAGAATTACAGGGATGTCAGGAAGTTCACTCCACTCACTCAACCACTTAGTCAAGTCATGACTATGCTGGTACAAAAGCAGTTACTCACTCTGATGACACCCAGGCCTCCTCCAAATCCTCTACCTCCAAATTACCGAGAAAATGAGTATTGTGCCTACCATCAAGGATGTGGCCACACCATTGATCGATGCTTTACTTTGAAGAATGCCATACAAGATCTGATCGACGACTGAAAGATCGTCATCTCGGTCCCTGGAACTCCTCCAGCATCTTCTACCAACATTCTTCAGAATCCTCTGCCTCAACATCCGACGGATCCCAGTTCATCTCGTGGCCCCACCGTCAACAACATAGAAGAAGGAGAGCGCCTCGATCGCTTCTTCTCCCCCATCCAGTCCATTCATGCCTACACTTCTGGGAATAACAAATCCTCCTCCGATCCTACAAGGGGCAAGTCCCTTTCCTCCTTCAGTCTCCGAGCCAGTAATACTCGAAGGAACACTTCCATATGATGTGCCAGTTGTTCAAGGGGCACCTTACAGCCATTCCTGTTGGGAGCCAGTCATTCTGGAAGGAGCACAATCATACATCGAGCCCGCATATGAACCTATCATCTTGCAAGGGGTAATTTCAGCACAGGAACAATATAATTCGCAATGCAGAAACCATACTCATCAGCAGCAAGAGCCCATTGTCTTGGAAGGAGCTCCTCCAGTTGAGCCAGTCATATTGCAAGGGGCAAATCCCGGAGGCGTGTCAATCACACTACGACAGCTGGGAAGAACAGAGAAACCCCCTGCAATATCAATAGGACCAGTATTCATTCCATGGGAGCCTCCTGCTCCAGGAACGGTCAAGCCAGGACCGCGACCTTATGTGATCTATGAAGACAAGCCTCGATATTACCCCCTTCAGCACAGGCAACAATGTAGTCCTCAAGGCAAAAGCTTCGTACGAGGAAGATCTGGTACCCACAACAGCACCGTTGCAAGAACCGGTGGTCCTAGAAGGTAAAGGTGAGGAAAATTATAAAGAGGTCCCATAGTACTATCCAGAATGTGCGGAAGTAGGGAATATGAATCCCAATGGGCGTTGCATCCGAAGAGATAATCAGAACAGAGGAGATCCCAAAGGCACTCTCTCAGGCCTCAGCAACAAAAATGAAGCCGCATACGATGTGGCGACTCAGCTCAAGTCAATCCCTGCCTAAATCTCAGTATGGGAGCTACTCTGCACATCTCGCATACACCGAGAAATGTTTGCCAAAACCTTGAGCGATGCTTATGTCTCCTCCGATACGGCACCTGAAATGATAGCATTGATGATTGGACAACTCCTGGCTCCACGCGCCATCACCTTCACTGATAATGAGTTGCCACCAGAAGGACGTGATCATGGGCGATCCCTCAACATAGCCTTACGATACAAAGACCTCTGTGTCCCACAGGTCCTTATCGATAATGGCTCAAGCTCAAACGTCTGCCCGCTCAAGACTGTGGAACGTCTGGGAATCAGTCCCTCTTCATTTCGACCTAGTACCATATGCGTCAGAGCATTCGACAATACTCGCCGATCAGTAGAAGGGGAGGTCGACATAGAGGTACAGATAGGTCCGAAAATCTCCACTATCACATTCTAAATCCTGGATATATCAGCCTCTTTCAACATGTTGCTCGGACGACCTTGGCTGCACAACGTGGGGGCTATGCCATCAACCCTGCATCAACGAGTGAAATACATCTGTGAAAATCAAGTGATCTCTATCCATGCAGAGAAGGAGCTCACCATTCCTTCCAATGCTGCTGCCACTGAACCAGACATCCCTATCATCGATATCCAACATTCTGAAGAAGACGTCCCGTTTCATAGTTTCGAATTCGAGACTGTGAACGTATCGCCAACCCGGAATCGATAAGGGTGGACCGTGTCTTTTCACCAGCAGAACGTCTGAGCCTCAAAAACCGAATGAAGAATCATTTCAAGTCCAGAAATATGCCGCTGGTATATAACCAATGCAAATGGGGACTCGGATACAGGGCAATCTTCATGGACAAAAGAAGGAAGAAATTTCGATGCTCACCTATCCAATTCGTCAAGCCAGGAGAACCTTGCAAAGATCCAGGAGGGAATCAACCGACTGCACTACACAAAGGCCTCCCGATGAGCCTAGCTTGGGCCACGTGGCCCCCCATTCGATGGGATCAGATTCTCGAACCGTCTAAGCCTCCGGAAGAAGAAGGAAATGATGAAGATGAAGATGAAGAAGAAAGTCAAATACAATAGCTTCAGGACCAGGGTACTCAGATACCTGCTCCCAACCAGGGGCACAACCTGAGCACTTCAACTCCAATCAACCAAGGCACAACCTGCCCACTCCAGCATCAATCAACCAGGGGCACAACTTGCCTATCTCAACATCAATCAGCAAGGGGCACGACTCGCCCATCTCTGCAGAATCAACATCATCAATCATCAGCCAGGGGCAGAAGTAGCCCATTCATTGGACCAAAAAAGGGAAATGGGCAGCCTTGGATTGGTCCGATGTCCAGATTTCGAACTTGTATCTCGCTGTGGAACCAGACGAACTGCAATACGAGGTAAGTGATCCGGGAGGGACTGAGTACGACTCAGATCTCGAACCCAACCAGCGACAAATCATGGTCATTGGGCCAGACCGTGATTCTTCACCCCAATCATCAACCCCCACCTCTTCAGGGGAGGAAGTGTGCGTTCCTTAATGGTCATATGTTCCCCTAACTTCTGAATCAGCCAGAGAGTCATTTAAGGGCTCTGGCTTAAAAAAAACGCCTGTTTAAGCAGCGAACGGAACTTTGGGACAAGCTGGGATCAATCATGGTATGCAATGCCCGCTTGTTCAAGGTCTCGTGAATTTTAAAAATCTAAAAAAATAAAAAACTTTCAAAAGCAAAAAATATCTAGCATTTCGATTCCAGAAAATTCTCAAAAACAAAAAACATGTCTTTTCCTGCATTCAATAGTGTGCCAAGTCCGTCTAAAGAGTCGCATGAGTTTGAAATCGAATCATATGATTTTGACATCGAATTAGAGTTCGAGCTCATGGGTCTGGACGAAGCTCGGGATGAGGAAGATGATGATCCAGCTCCCGAACTAAAGGATCTTCTTAAAAAGTTCGAATCTAAAGCCAATGTTGTAGCCGATGATTTCGAGATGTAAACTTGGGGACACCTAAGATCCCTAGGAAAGTACGCATTGGAAAATTGTTGTCAACAGAGATGAAGCAGAGAATGATAGAGTTCCTAGCTCCAAGATTGTCCAACTTCGCGTTCTCATATGAAGACATGCCAGGGCTCGATGAAGAGCTCATTGTACACCATTTGCCAACCAAGGCAGATATGAAGCCAGTGAAACAGAAACTTCGAAGAATGAAGCCAGAATGGGCTCTGAAAGTCCGAGATGAAGTCATCAATCAGTACAATGCGGGATTCTTGATGGTCTCCAACTACCCTGAATGGCTCGCCAACATCGTACCAGTACCAAAGAAGGATGGCAAGGTTCGAATGTGCATCGACTTCCGAGATCTTAACAAAGCCAGTCCTAAGGACGACTTCCCTTTGCCACATATCGACACTTTGGTTGACAACACTGCTGGATACAAGATCTTCTCATTCATGGATGGGTTCTCAGGTTACAATCAGATCAAGATGGCCATCGAAGATCGCGAGAAGACATCCTTTATCACTCCCTGGGGAACTTTCTGTTACAGGGTAATGCCGTGGGGTGAGCAACACATCAGCGAGCAACACATCAGCGAGCAATGAACGCACTATTCCACGACATGATGAACAAAGAGCTTGAAGTATATGTGGACGATATGATCGTCAAATCTCGCACAATTGAAGGCCACTTTGAAGATCTGAAGAAGTTATTCAACAGATTAGAAAAGTACAAGTTCCGCCTCAACCCTCAGAAATGTGTCTTCGGTACAATGGGAAGTAAGCTCCTCGGCTTTATGGTGAGCGAGGATGGCATCAGGGTCGACGAGACCAAAACCAGAGCAATCATCGAGATGCCCCCTCCTAGAACAGAGAAAGAAATTCATGGCTTCCTTGGCAGAATTCAATACATCAGTCGCTTCATCGCACAGCTCACACCTATTTGTGAGCCCATTTTCAAGCTCCTTCGAAAGAACGTTCCAAAAGAATGGAATGATGATTGCCAAGTCGCTTTCGACCGCATCAAGAAATATCTCATGAACCCTCCAGTTCTAGTGCCACCCACTCCCGGACGGCCACTATTGTTATACATCTCAGTAGCAGCAGAAGCCATTGGCTGTGTCCTCGGCCAGCACTACGTGACTGGGAAGAAGGAACAAGCAATATATTATTTGAGCCGAAAGTTCACCGACTACGAGACCAGGTATTCCCCAATCGAGAAGACTTGCCTCGCCCTAGTCTGGGCAACTCAGCGACTCTGTCAATACATGATTGCATTCCCTATTCTCCTCTTCGCTCACATGGATCCGCTCAAGTACCTGTTCGAGAAACCGGCACTCACTGGAAGGATAGCCAAATGACAGCTACTCTTGTCTGAGTTCGACATCACCTATGTCACTTAGAAGGCAATCAAGGGACAGGCCCTCACTGATTATCTTGTGGCCCACTCCTTCCTGGATTATCAACCGCTTAAGACATTCTTCCCTGATGAAGATCTCTTGCTTATCGAAGGGGAAGAAAAGAAGAAGAAAGATGAGTGGACGTTATTCTTCGACGGCGCAGCAAATTCTAAAGGGAGTGGTATTGGAGCGATCCTTTACTCTCCAGATGATGTCCCTATTCCTATCTCAAGGCGCATAGCATTCGAGTGCACCAACAACATGGCAGAGTATGAAGCATGCATCGTTGGCTTAAGGGAAGCCATAATCTTGGGTGTCAAGAAGCTACGAGTATTTGGAGACTCACAGCTTATCATCAATCAGATCAATGGCGAATGGAAAACCAAGGATGAGAAGTTGATACCATATCATGTGTATCTTGAAAATCTGATCGAAGAATTCAAAGAAATCACCTTCTCATACATGCCCAGAGCCAAGAATCAGTTTGCAGATGCTCTCGCCACACTCGCGTCAATGCTCGAGATCCCGAAAGGAGCTTCAGAATGGGAGCTCACAGTCGAAATTTAAGATGAACCTACTTTCTGCCTGTAAATAGAAGAAGCAGAAGCTGTCCCTGACAAACCCTGGTATGACGACATCAAGCAATATCTCAAAACCCATGAGTATCCGGAGATAGCAACAACAACAGATCGCTGAACCATCCATCGTTTGGCCGACCAGTTCACCATCAGTGGTGAAGTTCTTTACAAGCGATCCTATAATCACATCCTCCTTCGATGCGTCAATGAAACAGAAGCTGCAAAGATCATGAAAGAAATACACAAAGGAATCTGTGGCCCACACATGAACGGGCACATGATTGTAAAGAAGATTCTACGACTCGGCTTCTATTCGCTCACCATGGAGACAGACTGCTGCCAGCACGTCAGAAAATGCTTCAAGTGTCAGGAGCATGCGAATCAAATCCATGCCCCCTCATCAGAATTATACAACCTGACCACCCCCTGGCCCTTCTCCATGTGGGGACTCGACATTGTTCGCTCGCCTCAAGTGTAAGGCTGCGATGTAGTAATAAAACTCGGTAAGACCGAGGTCGATCCACAGGGAATTGGAAAACAGGTTCCAAACTATTACACCAACTCAATTTTACAAGAAATAGGAGATTCAATTGAAGCAATTATACTAAAACAGTAACAATAGTTTAAAGGCATTAAGTCATTCAAGGATCCACTTGTAGCAATCCCATGTCAATCCAATCAATCCAAGCAAGATACACAACTAGATTAGAAGTCCTATCTCTCATCTAGTTGGAAAATAAAGCATTAAACACATTCAATCCCATTCAAGTTGAACTTCCAAGTTCTTGTCCCGTTCAATCAATGTAGAATTCAAAATCATAGCCTTCGGAGTAACAGCCATGCCTATGGACTATGGCCTGCTCAAGGACTACTATAATTCGAATCTAAACAAGCACCATATAATAATCTCAGAGAATTGCAAGGAATCCATGTCCGAAGCACATAAACTCTAATAAAACATCTCAAACTATCAACTTGAAGAATTAGAATAAAAAAAAATCCAAACTTGAATTGAAATTACTTGAATTAAACTGAATCAAATATGAAAATTAGCTACAAGCTTCACCTCTCAGCCTTAGCTGAGGATTCTAGCCGAGCATTGTCATACTACAACTAAAACTCATGAAAAACTTAGAAAACATAGAAAATCGGAGTTTGGAGGGTTGCGGACGCTCCACGACGGCTTCCTCTCTCTAGCACCACGTCCCTTAGCTTTTATGATGCCCTAGGAAGAACCCTTAGGTGTCTTTTTATAGTGAGGATGCTCGGTTGCGTCGGAATCTTCCAGAAACCGTGTAAGGATACGCAGTGAGCAGCAATTTTCGGAGCCAGAAATAGAAACTGCACATTTTTGTATGCGGACGACCGGTCGGACTGGCCTGGCCGACCGGTCACAACCGGTCAGACCACTCTGTTTAACAGTCCAGGGAGTGCAGTGGACTTCCCACCTTGATGGCCGACTGGTCAAGACTGGTCCTACCACATTGTATTTTTAGTCCAGAGGGTTTTCCAGCAGCCACCAACCTGTTGGCCGACCGGTCAGACCAAACTGGTCATGCGTCCAGCGAGCTCAGCAGAGGGCACCGACCGGTTGGCCGACCGGTCCAGTGATTTCCAAAGGTGTGGCCGTCCGACCGGTCGGACTTGCTATTCTTCTTCTTTTTCTTCTTTTCTTTATTCTCTTTTCTCCCTCTTCTTCCTTCTTTGGTCCACTTTGGACCTTCATTCACAGGTTCTAAATGGACCCTTTTTGGTCTCCAATTGAGTGAAGTTTGCTCTCATCCCTACAATCACAAAACATGCGTTAGATGGCCCTTTTAATCATGAAAACCATGCATATAATGTGATGTAGTGGGCTATGCAATGTATAGATTGGAGGTTCAACAGACATCATCGGCAAGATTAGTCCCAAAGCATCAAACGGTCATGAGTACATACTTGTGGCAGTCGACTACTTCACCAAGTGGTAGAGGCAGCCTCCTACACCACGATTGCAACATCCCAGGTGATCAAATTCATGAAGAACAACATCATATGCTGGTATGGAATCCCCAATGCTATCATCACAGATAATGGGACCCCGTTCGTCAACAAGAAGATGGATGACTTCCTCAGCAAATATAAGATATAACGTCATCGATCAAGCCCTTACCATCCTCAGATGAATGGTGGGGTAGAAGCCGCGAACAAGACAATCGTCAGGATACTCGAGAAGATGGTCGTGACCTATCGAGATTGGTTAGATATGCTCCTATATGCACTTTGGGCCTATCGAACGTCTGTACAATCTGCTACGGGCATTACTTCTTTCGAGCTTACTTATGGAATGGAAGCAGTTCTGCCAGTCGAGGTGGAAATACCATCACTACGGGTGTTACTAGAAAGCCGAGTTGAAGAAGGAGAATTGCAACGGGCCAGATTCGATCAGTTGCAGCTAGCAGATGAGAAGTGCATGCATGCGCTAAGTCATTCTCAGTGTTATCAGAAAAGGATCGCTCGGGCTTACAACAAGAGAGTCCGAAAAAGAAGTTTCAAGGTAGGTGACATGGTCATGAAGAAGATTCTACCGTCGCACCTTCCGGATCCCAGAGGAAAGTTCAAACCCTCGTGGGACAGGCTGCTGATCATCAGAGAAGTACTTCCCGGAGGCGCCCTCAGACTCACCAGCATGAGAGGGGTGGATCTTCCTGAGCCAATCAACGCCGACAAAGTGAAGATTTTTCACTGGTAAGTCATTCTGACCTTATCAAGAGTTACTTTAATAGAGCTGAAGTCAAGATGTCGAAGCTAAAACCTCTGAGAAATCATTTCCGTCCACCAACAAGTGTTTCAAATAAGGGGATTCAAAAGTAAAAAGGAAAAAGAATACAAAAAAAAAAGAATACAAAAAAAAGAGAAAAAAGAATACAAAAGAAAAAAGAGAGAAAGAAAAAGGGAAGCCAAAGCAAGGCACTCGAGAAAAATCAACCCAAGAAGAAACACAGTCATCCATCCATTCAGCTCAGAAGGGTCTTTAGCTAAGACCAGCAGCTCTATCATCGTAACTTGGGATAAGGGCTGGAGGACTGCCATCGGCCGACAACGACGGATTCTCGACCTCTAGCCACCGCAGTTATCAAAAAACAAAGATCCAAAAAAAAGAGAAAAAATGTGTGCCTAAACAAAGAGGGCGGAGTGAAAACCTGAAAAGGTGCTCCGAGTAAAAACAGTGGGCATACAGCGGACTTGGTAAAAATCTGAAAGGGCACAGAGGGTAAAAACAGCATAGCTGCCAAGGGGCAGGCAAGATCAAACACCCGGGACATGGTGAAAACCCGAAAGGGTGCCACGGGCAAAAATAACGGGAAAAGACCGGCTATAGTGAAAACTCGAAAGAGCACTGCAGGCAAAAATGACTCGAATAGAAAAAGAAAAATTAAAAGTGCAGGTACCAAGAAGTCAAACGATCCAGATCGGTTCAAGCGGTTACAGTTCAAGAACAAGAAGAAGTACAGTCAGGAATAAAGAGCTCTACAAATTCTAACAATCTCAGGAAGCAACAGTTTCCGTTGCCTACACCTCTAGGGAACCAAAGGATCACACAAGTTAAATCTCGAGACATCGGTCAAAGCATTGGCCGAGCCCCAGTTCTGATTCCTATATCATGACACAAAATCCAAACACACTCACAAGACAACTCATGGCACAATAGATTCTCAAAAAAAATTTCTTCTTTTTCATTAAAAGTATCATATTTCTTTTACATATATCATGTCATCTTTTTCAAAAAATACAAAAAATGCATTATCATCAATCATATACTATGCAAAAAGGAATGTACAGGTGGCCAACACAATCAATCTCTACTCTCATCCTCGACCATATCAGGTAAGTCCTCCGACTCATAATGAAGTAGCCTCGCTCTCAACCTACTCACCTCCATACGCAGGTAATGCACCTCATCGCGCTCAAGGGTACGGATCATTGTCTCCTCATCAGACAACCTCTGATCAACAGTCAATCTCCTCGACATCATCTCACAATGATATCGAAGTGCAGAAATCTCATACAGTAAATGGCCATGAGTGGCCAAAAGGAAACCAGGATCGATGAATGGGCGCTCCTCAAAAGGCTCATATGAACCAGATGAAGAGCCAGCATCTCCAAGGATATCCTGCTCATCCTCATCGGCAGTCTGGTGCCAGCAAGGGATACGTCGATACAGAGACTGCTCAACAACCCAGTACTGATATGGGGCAGTCGCCATCGGAAAGGCCCGCAGCTCAAAACCAAGCAAATCGGCAGTCAAGTAACTCGCCCAGGATCCATCGACCCGAGTCCTAAAGTCAGAGGTTCTGGATGGAAGTGCTCGACGCCCGATACCCGTGAAAGCAAAAAGAGGAACATCCTTCTCGTACCCAAACTGCCGCAGGAACCGGATAGGATGATAAGAAAAGTACGATCGAAAGCCTACCAACATCAGAGGAAGGTGGTGCGCATCGTAAAGCACTGGAGGAAGTGAAAGCCAAGATGACTCCCAACGAACATTCCAGTCACGAAGATCAGCGAACATCCTGCGATACAAGGGCTCACTCATCCTAGCCGTATGAGGAAGAAATTCCATGATGTGTCGCATAAGGTCTGGGCGACGGGTGCCAGGAAATGGTACAGGAACAGTCAGCGAAAGACGCTCCCATAGCCAGACCTGATCACAAGAAGGAAAAGAAGTTTAGCTAGAGCAAAGCAATTCCTAAAAAAGCAAAAAGGGAAATGTGCAGAAAAGATACCTGAAGAAATGCACAGTAACCGCGAAGGACACGAGTGCGGCCCAGGGCATAGTCAGTCAGCCCGTTAAACAGCTCGGCCAGGACGAGAGAAATGATCCCTTGCCGTCAGATAGCTCGGCTCATCACCTCAAAAAGCAAAGGAGTCTGGGACTTGCGCCATCCCGAGAATAGCACCTTAGTTATCAAGCAGAACATCAGTGCATTCCGAGCAAGAATAGATCCGGCCACACTCCGAGGACCTGAAAAAAGATCATACAGCAAGTCCAAGGAGAACACTACAGCATCCTGGTCGGCAGCTGCAGGCTGAACCAGATAAGGGATCCTGAACCAGTTCTGCGGTGTGGTAGTCTTCGGCAATGTCTTCGGCGAAAAATATTGAGTATAATCCCAAGAAAGGTTGGTCAAGCGCGCAAGCTCCTCCAAAGAGGGTCCCACCTCCATGTCGTTGAACGCGAATAAGTTCAACGAGGGGACCCAGTCAATCAGTGCAGCTCCGAGCATCATTCAGTCAATGTCAACTCTAGCCATATGGATCAGACTGCCAAAGCCATAGGACTCCAAATCTCGAATCTCATAAGCTGACAAGCTGTCAAGCCAAGCAAGTAGTCGTGGAGAGCAAGAAGGACGAGGAAGCAGCTGACAAGTCCTCACGGGTACCCCCTCTAAAACAAAAGGCCCAGAAATCAATGATAGCTCATCGAGGATCGGAAGATCAATGGGCGAAGGAGAAGGAAAAGCTGGAATCTCTGTAGACTCAACAACCCTTGACCTGCCCCAGTAATGGCTATGTCTGATATAATCGCACCACTGTCTGAAACTGTCACGACCTCAGCTGCATGAGAAGACTCGCCCACCTCATGAACAGAGTGCGCAAAGGACCGACGATCAGGAGAAGGACGATACTCTCCATCAAAAGGACTATCAGTAAAGATCACACCACACATCATGGCACCCTAATCAATCTGACCATCAAAAAATGCATCTGAACCATCCAAAAGGGTCCCGGCAACCCTGATCGAAGAATCAAAGGTCAGATCTGGACCTGCGACCCTCTCCAACATAAAGTCGTGAATCCAGTCATCATCCTGACCAATCAAGGGGATCATTGAGGCATCCACACCGTCCATCATCAGGGGGACATCATCAATGATCACATCAAGTCCACCCAAACAAGTATGTCGCACATCTCGGCCATCATCAAGAGCATCCAAATCATCAAAGGTATCATCTGAACCATCCATACCATCCAGACATGAGATCAGCCCATCTATGTCCATCATACTCCCATCACCTCCATCAATCACATCATCCAGGTGGCTCACATTCAAGGGATGCATAGCCTCACCTATGTCCCATCTTCTCATCTCATCCATACCATCCATTTCTCCCATAACGAAGGCCCCATTCAAATAAGAAATTTCAGCATGACTGCCATTAATGGGGCCATTCAAAGCTCCACCAACCACCATCCCTAGCCCCTCCTCATTGCCCCCATTCAATGCTCCATCTCCACCATCTATTAAAGAAATCCCTCCATTAAAGCCTTCAACACTTTCTGAAGCGTGGGACTCACCATGGACAGCCCCCACAGCCCCTAAATCTCCATCGTCCATTGCTTGAGAAAAGACAAACCAAGAAGAAAACAAAAGGAGAAGGGAAGATGAGACAAACAGAATATTCATGGCTGCAATCAAACTTGGACGTGCTGGGAATATGGGACAAGGACAGTGGACTGTGAAGAATGTCCGAGCACGAGCCAGCCCAGGCCGCACAAGAGGCGAGTCCTGGAGGGCAGCCCGTACGGACGCGTTCCCTCTCTCTGCGGGATTGGCTCCATGGTCGTTGGTAGGTGTGGCTGACAGTTCACATCAGCAGATGGTACCCTGAGGGCCGACCAAGGCCCCAATCCACTCCAGATTTCGTTTGAGGTTGATCAGAATCATTTGGAAGGTACCCCACCTATCCAATTAAGAAATCATGCGGCCAACATGGGCCTGATCAAGTCAAAGAGAAGGAAAATTGACCAAGAGGGGCCCACAAACAATCTGAGCCATTTAAAAACTAGATCAGCATGATCTAAACCATGGAAAAGCTTACATGAGCCATCAAATAGCAAGATCAAAGGCTTGATCATCAAGAAAGAGGGCCAGAACCCAAGATCTGATCATCAAGTGGGTCCACAAGGCCAAATCAAGCGATCTGAGCCGTTCAAGTCATCATCCGCACCATGAGAAGCCTTCTTAGCCTTACAAAGAAAAGGTGCTCTAAAGCAAAGTTGAGATCTGGAAGGGGCCCACAGGGCCAAATCAAGCAATCTGAGCTGTTGAAGTCATCATCCATGCAGTTAAAAAGTCTCGTCTTCCACAAATCATTCAGAATATGTAGGCATCATCAAATAATTTGAGACAAGTCAAAGGTTGTATATTCATTCAGAAGATTTTGATACAGAAGAGGGTGAAAGCAAAAAGAAGAAGGTCATACATCAAGTAAGCTGAATACAAAAGCAGGCTACAGGTCACCAACATAGTCGTCATCATCCCTCCTCTCGTCCCGCTCTCGACGATGAAGATCCATCAAAGGAGCTGTCACTGAGCCTCCAGCGTATCTGCGACGGCCCCCAAGAACATAGAGCGGAGGAAGCAGAGGCCCCTGGCCGTACAACAAGTACCACTCGTCATAGTCATAATCCGGGATCGTGAAACGAAACCCGGGCTGGCCCACAAGAGCATCAGCTATCTCATCAGCTGGGATCTGAGCAGCCAGAGGAGGTGCAGAACAAGGGACTCGAGCCACTCCTGTAATCTGTCGAAGCAGCCTCTCACCCAAATACCACTGAAATGATTCAGCGTTAGAAAGCATGATTCGGAGGCATGAAGAATCATATGCCTCCATACGCTGAGGGGTGTAGTAGAGAGGAAAGTTGGCATACGGCATCCGAGCATGCTACAGCAAATGAGGTCATCACGATTAGTTACAGTGCAGCATAAGTGATAAGGAAAGCAAGATACTTACATCTTCAACGGTCAATCCATCTATGTCAGCACGCTAGTTATCCCCAGAGACTCGAGAGTTTCGCTGACGATTTTGTTGATGCCAGTACATGTGGCGACACAAAGGCGGCTCAATGTCATCCTGTATCCTCAGCGCGAGGTGGGCAAAATGGTCATAAAAGCAAGTTTGGGCAAGGGCACACCTAACGATCAGAGAAAGAAAGAAGACAAATGTCTCCAAGGAAGGTTAGAGAAGGGTACCTCAACGACAGGCCAGAAACCTGTGAAGGACCGGCTATTCCTAGAGGTCTTATCCAAACCTTGGAAAACATGAGTCAAGATAGCCCCGTTCCAATTGTAGGGATGATGAAGATCCTCAACCAAACGAAGAAATTTAGGATCGATCCTCTCGTTCGCGTGACAGAAAAGGAAGGACCCGAAAGCATAAGCAATCATGGCCCGTGCTTTGTGGAGGGCCTCTAGCTCGGTAGTAGGGGTGACGGTAGCAAAGGTGTTGTAGAACCATCGCATTTTTACTTGATGGCCCTGGAATTTATCTTCAGGTGGGACGTCACCGACAAGCCGTAACCAGTCAGTTGAAGTGATGGGAGCAAGAGAGCCAACCTGGGGAACAACTGGCCCATGAAATGGAAAGTGGATTTGCATATATATATATAATATATCCAGGGGAGTTATTCCCCACTCGCCACAAGGGAGTTGAAAGGTGTGGGTCTCATCCTGCCACCTCTCGCAAAGAGCCGCAAGCAACATGCGATTGGCACTGTTATTATGGAAGCGTAAGGTAAGGAGGCCAACAAAAGGAGTGTCAGCCAGAACTCATTCAAGCAAAGGCTGTGGGTGTTTCACCCAGTTATCCCAATGATCTCTGGTACCTCGACCCTTGATGGAGGGAAGAGGTTGGTGCTCTTGAGCCAAGGAACACATATGGGCCCCTCGGCGAATAATGAAGGCGGGATCATCCTCATCAATCACTCGATGTCCTCTTATACCGTCCGCCATTGAATCCTACAAGCTTGGCAAGGTAAGTCCCTATCCTTTACTCGTTAAAATCCAAATTATCATCTAGGAAACCCATGGGATTAAACTCGCATTCAGATGCAAAATCCAAAGTCCGACTCCATGTGTTACCTAGGATATGTGTTGGGCCCATTGAAGAAAGCAAGGCCCACCTTAAAGAAGGTTGCCTGTCATGTCTTAGGCAAGGAAAGTCCATCATCCAAGGACACACTTTGGACAACAAACGCACTCAAGTGCCATGAGATCAACAAGGGATAAGAATCCTACTTCAAATGAGAAGTCCCTCTTCCAAGTCCATATGTGGCCAAGGATTGATCCACTTTTTATGCCAAGGCCATGATTCTCACTTAAGATGTTTCCATCTTTTTACACATGTACATGGACAAGTGGGGAATAGAAAGGAAATGGGCCCCCAAGAGCAACCCAAATGCCTCACCTCAATGGATTGAAGGGAGCACATAGCCCACTTGAAGAACATGAGGACCCATTCAATGGGTTAACCATGGGCACCCCTATGTGCATCATCTTGATGAAAGTTTTGACTATGAGAGTACAACATGACGGTCTACCCACAAACATATGAATCAAAGAAGCTAATGGTAAAAATTTGATGCATATAGCCCACATGAAGAATCAAAGTTGGAAATGCCCATGTAAGGACAAGTTTGGGCAACTTATGTGCACCAATTTCTTTACAAAAAAAGGGGACCATTTGAGCACTATAGGGCATGGCTTGATGAGTCACCCAACCATCATGAAAATGGCTAAGAATGATATACATAGCCCACTTGAAGATCAAAATCCAAAATGCCCCAAAGCATGGGACAAAATTGGGCAACTTATGGGTATCATTCTTTCTCACAAAAAAAATCACTCATCTTTGAGAATGATGGTGGATGACCCACCAAACACCCCAAGAGAAGTTCAAGGAGTTATGGTTGCATAGATAGCTCACTTGAAAAGGAATCATCCATTTGAGATTGATAACATTAAAGGAAACTCTTGGAAACCACTTTCCTACCACAAGAAAAAACCATTTGAACTTAGTGATTTTGTTAAAACAACTCACTCATGGGACTTGTAGATGATCAAGTAACTCAAGTCCTTCATCCATTAAAAGAAAAAGCATGAAAGAAAAAAATCCTACATGAACAAAGTGTAGTGGTGCACACATGGTCCAAAGAAATCCAAGTTTCAATGAGAGCCCAAAAGCCCATCCATATGGAAAAATTCTAAGGAACCCACCACACTTTGTGAACAAGGATGTACATCATAATCAAGAAATGGTGGAAGATTTGGGCTACTTGACCACAAGGGCCCAATTAAGAAATCTAGCCCACTTGAAGATCCAAGTGAGAATGGGCTAGTCACCTTTGTCCATACACATGTGAAGAAAGATGGGGCCACCTAAAGTAAGCCCCATGAGCCCAAAACTTGAGGTGGGCCCTACCATTCCCATGGGCCCAAACCTTGAAAAGAAGATGGAAAAGAAAAGAAAAGCTCTAAGGAAAAATGACAAGGGCAAGAAAGCATGAGGAAGCCCAAAATGAAGTGTTGGGCCCATCAAGCACACCAAGGGCCATGACTTCACTTTGAGCCCATTTGATACACATGAAAAGAGGCCCAACTCCCATGAAGAAAGATAGAATATTTTGCCATGCACACTTGATGGACATGGCAAAATTACCCTTTACATACATATGAAGGGAGTGTGAAAGAAGAAAAGAAAGAATGAAATGGAAGCCTGCAATGTCCTTCTCCATGCACCACCTTTAAAAGAGATTAGAGATCTAGAAAAAGGCCAAAAATACTTGGGCCCACCTTCACTCCTTTTGGAATAGCTACATGGAGAAAAGAAAAGAGTCATGAGAAGAGACAATGAAGAAGGAAAAGGACAAGAGAGAAAAGGGAGTGGTCCATACCTTTACCACTCACCAAAGGGGGACCACCTTGCTGTCCCAAAGCTTCACTAAGGCCCACCACTTGAAAAGAGCAAAGAACCGCCAAAAGAGAGAGAAAAACTTGAAGAAAGAGAGAGTATGAGAAAGAGAAGAGAAAGATTGCACGTTGGAGGGGCCAAGGGTGCCCCATGTTATATAGAAAAGGGGAAGGCACCCCTTTACCCGACCCACTGGAAAGACCAGTGGGCAGAGACGGTTCGGGCGGCACCTAAGGGGCCGTCCTCCCTCCTACCTACTTGAAACGACTCCTCACCCTCTTTCCTTTGGTAGAACTCCTCCTTGGGAATGGTGGTTGCAAGTGAATCTTGTACCTTCATGAGGATTTTTTGACTGGTTTTTCTTATGGGGTTTTTTCAGGCTGATGTTTAGGGGCGGGTTGACAGGGTTCAGGCTTGAGTTAGGCTATGGATTGGGGCTTACAAGGGTGAGTTTAGCTGAGTTTGGACATGGGATTTGGGGGTATGATCCTCCATTCATCCAACTATCTCTACCAACAGTGTAGCCGAAGGTGGGGTGTCTACACGTGGCCCCCAACAAGTTTTCAATGGTAAGCGTTCAATCCCACTGTTTCCTATAGTGTGGTCCACCTAGATCTGGATCTGCCTATTTTTGAGATCATGGCCTAAATTGAGCTGGAAAAATGGACGGACGGCGTGGATAGAACACATACATTTCGTAAACTATCTAGGGCAAAAAGATAAACCTGTGCCAGTGCTGTGTGAGGTCCACAAAGATGCTCGTAACAAATCCACTCCGTCTATCTGTTTTGAAAGACCATAATAGGACAAGAATAAAAAAAGAAGGAAGATAAAAAAGTCCGGTGGGGTAGGAACTTAAACATCCACTGTTGAAACTTCATGGAGCTGACCTTGATGTTTATGTGCCATCAAAACCGTTCATAGGAGTATTATAACTCAGATAAAATGTTGGCACAAATATCATCCTAATACAAAACTTCTGTCAACCCAGGCGTTCAATCCCCACTGTTTCAGGTGGTATGGCCCACATGAGTTTTGCATCTGCCTGATTTCTATGATCCTGTACTAATGTGGTTTGTAAAACAGATGGACGGAGTGGATTTGTCACTGACATCACTGTGGACCCCACACAGTCCCGGCCACAAGAATATCTATGTTCCGATCCGCCTCCCGTGTTTACACGGTTTCCTCCGTGAGTGCGGATCGTCTGTGTTGAAGGCAAAAAAAATTCAGTGTCCTTTATTGTCATTGTTCTACAGCATTACTAAATGACAATTAGCTTACAAAACAAGGGGCGCGGATTTCCTGGCGAAAGCCTTGCCGAGGAAGTTCCTACGCTCGGAACCAAGGTGGGGCCCACAGTGATTTTTTTTGATAAAACCACCCCGTCCATCCGTTTTGAGAGCTCATTTTAGGACATTAAAACAAAAATGAACTAGATCCAAGACTCAAGTGGGCCGAAAACGTGAGGATTAAACGTCCACAGTTGAAATATTTGTGGAGCCACAGGAGTTTCGAATCAGGATAATGTTTGTGTTTCCAGTTCATCCCAGTAGTAGTGACGTTATGAACGGTATGGATGTCATAAAAACATCACTGTAGACCCCAGGGAGGTTTCAACGGTAGTAATTTACCTACCCCTTTTCCTTTAGTTCGGCCCACTTGAGTCTTGGATCTGGTTCATTTTTGTTTTCATGTCCTAAAATGAGCTCCCACCAAGGATGAACGGAGTGGATCTACCTACCCCTTTTCCTTTAGTTCGGCCCACTTGAGTCTTGGATCCGGTTCATTTTTGTTTTCATGTCCTAAAATGAGCTCCCACCAAGGATGAACGGAGTGGATTTATTAAAAAAAAAAATCACGTTGAGCCTCACCTTGGTTCCCAGCTGAGGAACTTGCGTCCCGCAAGGCTTTCTTAGGAAATCCGGCCCCAAAACAAGCTTTGTATGGATTGCGTGCTACACAACCCCACTTTTAGTGTGTGGAATTTCTCTGGGCCTCACCTTGATCTATCAGTTAGATCCGCACTGTCCATCAATTTTTTCATATTATTCTAAAGCATAAGACAAAAAGTGAGGCACATCCAAGGCTCAAGCGGACCACACAACAAAAAGCATTGGATTGAACAAGTAATGTTGAAACCTTTCTACGGTCCACTGTGAGGTTTATTTGCCATCTAATCTCTTCGTAAGGTCATACCTTGATGAAGAGAAAACACAAACATGATCTTGATTAGAGTAGTCTGTGGCCCCAAAAAGTTTTCAATGGTAGGCATTCAATTCCCACTCTTTCCTGTTGTGTGGCTCACTTGATCCTTAGATCTGACTTGTTTTCTACCTCGTGACTAAAAGGTATGAAACAAAATGGATGGACAGTGTGGATCTAATAAATACATCATGATGGGCCCCATGGAATTTCCACATTTCAACCGATTTTATGCTCTCTCAGGCCTAAGCAAGCAGCCGAATTTCTTGACGTGGGTAATTTATGTCCGCTCATGATGCTTTATTTCCGAGCACCGTGCAGATCTTTGTAGGTTATAAGCCTAAAAAAAGGCAGATCCAAAGCTCAAGTGGAACACACCATAGTAAACAATGGAATTGATGCTACCATTGAAAACTTCTGAGGGTCACATACGGCTCTGATCAAGCAAATATTTGTGTTATACCTTCATCCAGGTATGGGTGGCCTTATGAACAGGTTAGATGTCAGATAAGCCTCACGCTTGGCCCTAGGAAGGTTTCAACCACACTTTGTGTAATCCCCATTGCTTTCTTTGGTGTGGTCCACTTTAGCTTTGGATGTACCTCATTTTTGGAATCATGCTGTCAACCTATTTGGAAAAATTGATGGACGGTGTGGATGTAACACAAAGGTCATGGTGAGGGGCGGTGAAGTGTCACAAGTTAAAAGTTGTGCTATTTATCACGCAATGTAACAGGAAGAGAGAAATTTCTTGGTATTTTGTGAGCGGGAGATATCGAAAATGACTTGGGCGACGCCGCGCTAGACTTTCATGTGCTTTCAACACAGGCTATCCGCACTCTTCCTTCATACGCGTGCAAGTGCAACAAATATTTTTATGGCCCCACATTGATGTCTATGTAAAATCTACTCCGTCCATCAGTTGATGGATCTTATTTAATGACATCAATTAGGATGAAACAAACAGTGAGGATTGGGATGCTCACCATTGAAACCTTCCCAACATCCACCTTGATGTTTACATACCATCCAATCCGTTCATGAATTGAATCCCATCAGGATGGAAAGGAAAAAAGAAATCCTGATCTAAAACTTCTCTAATTCAAGGAAGGTTTGTGGTAGGAATCCCGGTCTCCAATTATTTTAGTGGTGTGGCGTACTTGACTTTTGGATCTGTCTAATTTTTTAGATGAAGATCTAAAATAAGCTGGATCAACTGATGGTGGAGAGGACTCAGAATATAAATCATGGTGGACCCAAAAAGCCTTTGACTACACGGTTCAACGTGTAATATAGGCGGATGCAAATTACCCTAAGTGGTGATTGGCGCGAATCCCCGTAGCATTCCCTGTTTGATTTTAGGTGCCGTATTGGCTATTGTTTAGAGTTTAGAACACATGGGAAGCGGACTCCGCACTTCAATGCCATCGTCATTCAGAACGTCGGACGCGGTTTTGCTGGTGACCCAAAATCAGCAAGCTAGCTGGTGTCAAAGCTCTATGGGACCCACCATGATGTGTGTATTTTATCCACGCCATCCATCCATTTTTACAGATCATTTTAGGATATGAACCCAAAGATGAGGCTGATCCAAATCTCAAGTGGACCACATAACAGGAACACAGTGTTGACTGAATGTCCACTGTTAAAAACTTCCTAGGGCCGACTGTAATGTTTATCTGCCGTCCAACCGGTTGATAAGGTCACACAAACGTTGATGAAGCGAAAACAAATATATCAGCTTGATCCAAAACTTCCGTGGCTCTCAATTTTTTTCAACAGTAAGCGTTCGATCTCTGCTGTTTCCTGTGGCGTGGTCCACCCGAGGTCTGGATCTACCTCATTTTTGGGCTCAGATCCTAAAATGAGCTGAAAAAAATGAACAGACGGAGTGGATAGAACACATACATCAAGGTGGGGCCCACAGAACTTTGAAACCAGCTCGCTGGCTGGTGATGGGGTCACTGGCCAAACCGCGTCCCGGAACATGTTGCATGCATTGACTATGGAGGCACGGAATCATGCGTGGGGCCACTGATATTTGTAGCATATCCACTCTGTCCATCGATCTGCCAGCTCATTTTAGGACATGAGCTCAAATGCAAGGGAGAACCAAAACTCAAGTGAGCCATAGAGCGTGGAACAGTGATGATTGAACAACTTGGATAGCCTATAAACATCATGGTGGGCCCAATGAGAGTTTCAATAGGGCTCTCAATGGATTGGATCTGGATTGAATCCAGTTGGATCCGGCTTCAACTCCGAATATCTTTAAACGGATTCGGATCCAACTGGGATCCAAAAGGTGATATCTATATCTGATACATTTATAAATAGTTAGATCTATTTCTGATCCAAAATCCATATAACCATGGGATTCAGGTCGGATTTAGGTCTGAATCCACCTTATTGCAAATCTAAAAAAATATATAATATAATGTATTTAATTTAGTAGAAAAATAATGCAAATCCCCCTGATATGGTCGAAGTGAGAGGCCTAAAATAATCTTGAAAACGGATGGCCAGCATGAATATAACATATGCAGTAAGGTGACAATGAGTCGGGTCTGGATTGGATTTGGATTGAACTCGGATAAGTTTCTATGAATCCAAATCCGGTCCATTTAAGTAATCAGACCTATTTTAAGATCCAAATCCAGTCCATTTAAATAACTGGACCTATTTTAAGATCCAAATCCGATCCATTTAAATAACCAGACCTATATTAAGATCCAAATCCGCATTATACGGATTCGGAGCGAATCGGAAGTTGGATTTGACCCGCACCATTGAGAGCCCTAAGTTCAACGGTATGCATTTATCTCCCTACTGTTTCCTGTGGTGTGTTCTACTTGTGTTTTTGTTCTACCACAAATTTGGTCTCATGCCCTTAAACGAACTGCATATCTGGATTGACGGAGTGGATATAACACATAGACATCAGAGTGGGCTCCACAGAGCTTAGGGTTATAGGTGAATATGTAACTTCACGAATTAAGGGGAATTCTAGCCCCTTCATTCGTGGTCAACAAATGATACTCACTAAAAGACAAAAGAAAAGCAACGGCTCCCATTAAGTGAGGAAAGGCCCACTTATTAGATGTTTAAATTAGTTCGAAATGACAAATGAGATGTAATACAACTCTCGGGTGGAACCGAGAATTTGTACACTATGTTTGGGTCGTTCCTTTACGGAAGCCGGGTCATGGTTAGCTGATCCAAACCGTTGATATGATTGATGACCCTCACATGATGGCTCATGCATCAACAGTTCCCTAGATTATAGGATCCTAGGTGTAGAATGCTCTTATGGTTGAATATCATCCATTAGTTTCTCACCATTATGTTAGCCCATATCCCGAAAATCATCTCGATCCATAAGACATGTGGGCCACACCACAGGGAACGATAAAGAGGGGATGCCTACCGTAGGTTTGTGTATAGGGCTAGCATGATGTTTATATGATATCCAATCCATTCATCATGTTCGCCTCACCTGGATGAAGGGACAATAAAAATTCAGGCCATTTCAAAACTCAGGTGGGCCACACCACATGATTTTAGCAGGCTTAGTCATGATCCTGGATTGTACCTTGTGGCGTGGCCCACCTGAGTTTTGGGTCGAGATAATTTTTGGGGGCATCCTTCTCATCAAGGGTCACTTCTAAATGACAGACATCCATCACAGTGGGCCAGCCACAGTCATTTACATGGCATAGTGGACGCCATTGGATGCTCTCTCTCTCTCTCTCTCTCTCTGAAGCACACACACGCTACTCGAACAGACCCGTTTGGCCCTAAATTGAGTCACGAATTGCCTAATTTGGGGCTAAATAGGCCCGACTCACCTGAGTCGGGGTTGAATAAGGCAGTGACTCGCCGTTTTGAGCTGAAATTGGGTCCCACCAGTTCAAGTGAATCGTTCGAACTCTTAAAACTATTCTCTCTCCACACACACATATAAAGACGTACGATACATGTGTATGCTATAAAAAGAAATCATCAATGTATAAAATTCAACAATTAGGGTTTTTCCATCTCCCTTCTCAATCTCTATTTATATTAGTAAATTCTGAAAATTATATGGTAGTCTATAAAACTATTTAAAAGACAATGTTCTCTAATTTTAATACTCTTCCTTAAGTTGGAGCATAAATACAGGTCAACTTTAGTTTGGAAACAAGTAAAGATAACTATACATGTGGAAAGGCATTCATGGGAATATCTGCAATATGTAACTTGGATTGAATATAGGCTATAATAATCTCATTGGAAGCAATCTTCTTTTGGATGAAAATAACTAAAGTTCTTGTAATAAGAATTCGAGCAATAAGAATTCACAAACGGCATGGCTCTATACTTAACCTTTGTGCTGGAACATGGCACCACATTCTAGTTCTTACCTTTTCAAGTGACCAAGTTCCCTCCAATAAAGGTAAAATATCACGTAGTAGATAGCTATCTGTCATGGAACTGTTGGGAAAGCCGACAGCGGAAGCGAAACGCCGAAACCGTGAAGCAATGCGAAATCAAACGAGTAACAAGATGCAATCAATCACACAAAAGCATTCACCACAAGAGACTCCAAATTTTACGTGGAAAAACCTCAAAACGGATAAAAAACCACGGCACAAATGATTCACTATGAATATCAGAGATTACAGAGATTGACAGCCCACAAAGCGAGGAAAAACAAAGAAAACCCTAAGTTTATCTCTCACACACACCTCTCCCCTCTTCCTAGTACGAATAGGAAACCTTGGACACCTTAGTATTCCTCTCTCAGTCGGATTACAACACCTTAAATAGGAAGAAATCCGAAAATAGAAACACCTTGCGCAATACTGCGGACTGCGTAAGGAATCCGCGCGCATAGCCGACCGGTCGCACATAGCACAGAAAACGTCCAGGGAGAACACGCCGTCCTAGCCTCACAGCTGACCGGTCTCATGACCGGTCGCAGTCCCCTCCAGACCGGTCGCACGACCGGTCTACGGCCACACCGAGACCTGCCTGCCTTGCTGTGCATCTGGGTCACAACGTCAGATCGGTCGGGCGACCGGTCTGAGCACCCAAACCAAGCACAGTTCGAAGGCTCTCCAACAATCTCCACCGAGGCTTCGAACGTTGAATCAAAACATCCTTGCAACGTCATCTCATCTTCAATCATAGTTCCACTGCTTCTCGTGCCACCATCGACCCTAACCTTGCAAATTCACGCCTTTTACCGCTCTTCTCATGTGGCCCTTGGGCACTTGCCACATACAAGCAATCGTGGATCTCGCTGCCTCTCCCGCAACTCCACCGTGAATTGTGCTCCCGATCAACATGTAAAGATGGTCACACCTCCGTGCCTTCATACACACGAGTGCCCCCTTCATCACTTCACAACAACGATCGCGATCGATAAACACGCACCCTTTCGCATCGAGTGCACCAAGAGAAATCACATTCATCTTCATCTTGGGAACGTGCTTCACATCTTCTAGGACTTGTTCGACCCCATCGAACATCCTGATGCGAACGGTACCAATACCCACAACCTTATGAGCGACTTCATCCCCCACAGACACCGATTCTCCACCATACTCCCTGTATGTCGTGAATGAATTCCGGTAAGGACAAACGTGACATGAAGCCCCTGAATCAAGGATCCACTCACTACCATGAGATCGCTTGCCAGAAACAGTCAGCACTTCACACAAATCGCCACCGTCCTCTATGGTATTGGCTCCCTCTCTAGAAGAATTTCCATACTTCTCTTGCCTCAACCTGGGATTCTGACAATCCCCTCTCATGTGGTCCTCCTGGCTACAATTCCAGCACTTCACCTTAGACTTACCTTTGCCCTTGGCCCTCGATCCCAACTTCGAATATCCTCCATGCTCAGAACTTCTTCCCCTCATAACCAGTGCCTCTGAGGAATAACGGGAAGCCACGTCACCGCTTTTCTTTCTCATTGCCTTCGACTGAAGGGCTGAGATAACGGTCTCGACGCTTATGGTTTCCCTCCCTGCACACACAGAGTCCCTAAACGACTCATATGAATCTGGAAGAGAATTCAACAGGATGCATGCTTGGTATTCGTCCTTCATCGGTTCATCGATCTCCACCAGCTTGCAAACCAGCCTATTGAACGTGCTCAGGTGGTCCTCCACCTCCGTTCCCTCAGCCATCCTCAAGGTGAACAACTGCATCAACACGTACATGCGATTCTCTAAAGATTTCTTGGCATAAACCTTCTCTAGCTTCGCCATCGTTTCAGCCGCAGTCTTCTCCTTCATGACATGATTGAGAACATCATCCGTAAGGTTTAACAGGATTGAGGTTCTTGCCTTCTTATCGAGCCTCGTCCACTCATCGTCTTTCATAGCCTCAGGTCGCTTTCCAAGAGCTCCATCAAGCCCTTGTTGAACCAGGAAGGATTCAATCTTCACCTTTCATAGCTCAAAGTTATTTTTTCCAGAGACCTTCTCTATATCGAACCTTGCACTCGATCCCATCTTCTCGTCTCATATTCGAATCTACTCCACCCCAACTTTAGCTCTGATACCACTTGTTGGGAAAGCTGGCAGCGGAAGCGAAACGCCGAAACCGTGAAGCAATGTGAAATCAAACGAGTAACAAGATGCAATCAATCACACAAAAGCATTCAGCACAAGAGACTCCGAATTTTACGTGGAAAAATCCCAAAACGGGTAAAAAACCACGGCACAAACGATCCACTATGAATATCAGAGATTACAAAGATTGACAGCCCACAAAGCAATGAAAAACAGAGAAAACCCCAAGTTTATCTCTCACACATACCTCTCCCCTCTTCCTAGTACGAATAGGAAACCTTGGACACCTTAGGATTCCTCTCTCAGTCGGATTACAACACCTTAAATAGGAAGAAATTCGAAAATAGAAACACTTTGCGCAGTACTGCGGACTGCGGAAGGAATCCGCACGCACAGCCGACCGGTCGCACATAGCACAGAAAACGTCCAGGGAGAACACGTCGTCCCAGCCTCACAGCTGACCGGTCTCACGATCGGTCGCAGCCCCCTCCAGACCGGTCGCACGACCGGTCTAGGGCCACACCGAGACCTCTCTACCTTGCTGTGCATCTGGGTCACAACATCAGACCGGTCGGGCAACCGGTCTGAGCACCCAAACCGAGCACAGTTCGAAGGCTCTCCAACAGGAACTTGCCCAATTGACATTCGCAAATGTCTCTATCTGAAGATATTTGTTAGCTCGATATAAGATGCCTTGGCTAGAACTTTCTTTAGCCATATGAGAATCATGAGAACAACCTTTGAGGGACTCTTGTTCGATTCATGTATCAACCTACCGTTCAAATATGAAGGAGTAGGGGTAGGCTTTGAGTAGGGTTTTGTCTTATCACCAGGCAACCCATTTCAATGTTGGAGTGTTAGTGAGTGGTTGGGCTAGGGCAAACAGCCTAGGGCAAATAGCCGAGGGCAAACAGCCGAGCTGTGGACCCTCGCCGATTTTTCCGCGCTCCCACACGACGTCGTTCTCCCTTTCCTTTCGGAAGAAGAAGAAGAAGAGGTGCGTGAGTGCTGAAATCGCCGTTTGTGCCACTGGCTTGCCTCGTTCTCGAGGGCTTTGTTTGGTTGTCGTGTTAAGCTGGATATGTTTAAGTGAGTTCAGAGTCGCCACTAGCCAGTTACTTCGAATCTACAGTCGGCTAGACCCTGTAGAAACGTTAGAGAAGAGAATCCGAAGATTCCTTCCTCTAAAATGACTCCTGTTAATCTGCGGCCAGAGATTCAAGGTAAGGGATCACGGTTACAGGGTGGGAAGAGGTTAAGCACCCCACACACTGCCCGTACCGAAGTACGGTCTCTACTTCACAGAATCGATCGAATACTTGAAAGTCTAATTTAATCCTCGTATATTCTCATGAATGACATGATGCATGAATGTAGGTCTGAACAGTAAGAGTTTCTGATGGGCAGGTTCCAACAACGGGCAAGCCCAGAGCGTACGCTCGAACTGACAGGTGCTTAATGTAAGACGTATGCAGTGTGCTTGAGTAATCAAGGTGCTTTTAGTGAAGCGTGAATGCAGGTCTGAACAGTAAGAGTTTCTGATGGGCAGGTTCCAACAACGGGCAAGCCCAGAGCATACGCTCGAACTGACAGGTGCTTAATATAAAGACATATGCATGTGTGTTTGAGTAATCAAGGTGCTTGTAGTGAAGCAGGGGGATTGGAAGAAAAGTAAATGTTGCACTTATGCTAGATGCAAATGAGATGATGCTGGAAAAGAGTAGCTGGGTGGACGGAGGTGTCGCAAGGGTTGGCTTCGAGTGGCTGGATCAAGACTTGGGTGGCTTGGGAGGCTTGGGCCAGTGGTCAGGCTGGGCTGGACCAGGGCTGGGCTCTCCTCACTCGGGCTCTCCTTGGTGAAGGAATGGGCTAAAGGATGAAGGAGGGTGACTCAGACGGACGGGCTCTCTCTAGCTGAGTGGTCCCTTGAAATGAGAAGGGGAGGGGGTATTTATAGCAGCGAGCAGTGGCAGAAGTCGTAATTTTGTCCGGGCGGCCTGCCATGGGCTGCCCGTACTGGCCGCTCCTCGGTTTCCAGCGAGTACGGCCGTTCCCTCGGGGCTGCTGTTGGACTCGCTGGTCGACTCAGTGAGTTGACTCAGCGGGTCGACTCGGTGGTTTGACTCGACGGGTTGACTCACGGGTTTGACTCGACGGGTTTGACTCGACGGGTTGACTCAGCGGGTTAACTCAGCGAGTTGACTCAGCGGGTTAACTCAGCGAGTTGACTCAGTGAGTTTGACTTTTTTTTGGGTCTTTTTGACTGGACTTTTTTATGGGGGGTTTTTCAGGGTGGTGTTTAGGACTGGGTTAACTGGGTTCAGGCTTGAACTGGGCTATGGAATGGGGCTTACAAGGGTGAGTTTGGCTGAGTTTGGACTTGGGATTTGGGGGTATGGTCCTCCGTTCAACCAGCTATCTCTACCAACAGTGTAGCCGAAGGTGGGGTGTCTACAGATGCCCCTCTTTGGCAGAGGTTGCGTGCAACCGAATGCCAAAGCGAGGGGACACCCCACTTCTGACCCGGTCATTCATAGATCATGTTCTGAAATCTTTGCTTGCCTTTGCATCTGTGTCAGTTGATTGTTTGGAAACAGATCACTCGCACATACCGCGGAAGTTTGGAGAAAACGTTGCGATTGTCCCTGCAGTTTGCTGCAACCTGGGTACCCAATCGCAACCCTTCCACTCCCGATTGGTACTGACATCGGAAAGGTACAGCAGAGCCTCTGCGTCGACAGTCTTACGAGGTTACTGACCCTGTGATTGATTGTATGTTTGATGTTTTCCCAGATCACTCCAGGAGTACTTGTTTCGCTTGACTGTCAAAGTGGTTAGACGCCCTGCGTCCGATAGTCTTACGTGATTCTACTACACCGACTTGGACTTAGTCAAGGTACTTCAGGCATCCACGCCTAGGTATGTGCGGGTGGGCTTTTCCACCCGATCTGCTGGTTTTGATGCTTGGTTTGCAATTCATTCTTTCCTTGATTGTGGTCTGGAATCTTTGTTATCCTTTGTATCTGAGTCAGTTGATTGTCTGGAAATTGATAACTCGCACATACCGCGGGAGTTTGGAGAAAACGTTGCGATTGTCCCTGCAGTTTGCTGCAACCTGGGTACCCAATCGCAACCCTTCCATTCCCGATCGGTACTAACATCGGAAAGGTACAGCAGAGCCTCTGCGTCCGTTAGTCTTACGAGGTTGCTGACCCTGAGACTGATTGTGTGATGTTTGATGTTTTCCCAGATCACTCCAGGAGTACTTGTTTTGCTTGACTGTCAAAGTGGTTAGACGCCCTACGTCCGATAGTCTTACGGGATTCTACTACGCCGACTTGGACTCAGTCAAGGTACTTCAGGCATCCACGCCTAGGTATGTGCGGGTGAACTCCTTCCACCCAATCTGCTGATTTTGATACTTGGGTTCCAATTCATCGTTTCCACCTGTTCAAATGGTTTCTGTGACCGAGCCTTTTGGCTTTCATCTTTTTTGTATCTTGGCATGTGGTACGACCGCACTGACACTGGAGTTCAGCTTGACCGTACTTTGAGTGCATTGGATCCGATGATCTCCGGGGAAACCGCGAGACATTGGATCTTATTTGATTTTTGCGTTGGCTCCTACCCAGAGATATGGAAGATCTCCTGGTGTGTTGGAGGCAGAACGCTCTACTGAGAAAATATTTTTGGGTTTTGAAAAGATACCCACTCTGGGGAGTGATACTCCGTGGGTTTTTTATTTGCAAATAGAAATATTTTTTATTTTTTTTGAAATGAAAATCTGGTTTGCATGTGCCTCCACTAGGGATGCCTGTGGGGTCTTTAGCTAACCGACTTTTATTTTGAAAGCAGGTAAACATGATGATTGATGCGATGGATGCTGATGCATGGAGATGCATGATGAATGCATGGCTTGGTTCATTCTCTTTTCGTTTGATGATTTTGCTTTTGCTGGAGATGCAGAGAATTTTGAGCTTATTGCTTGCAGGGTTGTACTCCCTTGGGGATTTTTCTTTTTGATACGGAGGTTTGGACAGCGGGTTGGTCAAGATCCCGACCCGTGGTCGATCAGGTCCATCGTCCCAAGATGCTGTTTCTTTGCTAATGAGAATGTACGAGGATATCATTCGACTTCAAGATGTTCTTCTGGGCATACATGTGATTGAGATGGTGTTTGGTTGCCCGTTTTGGTCAAGATTCCAATTTGCAGGCGATTGGATCCGTCATCCCATACTGTGAAGTGAGCGGAGTTCAAGACTCCTGAATTGTAGTGCTGGGGATGCTAATTTTTGTGATTTTTTGTAAATATGTAGTCCGAGTCTTCAACTGAGTGGTCAGGATAGAGATCGGTTATTGAAAATACAGGAAATATTTTTTGTGATTTTCGAAATATTTTGATTGAAAGCAAGGGAAATATTTTTGTGATTTTTGACAATATTTTGATTGAAAGCAAGGGAAATATTTTTGTGATTTTTGAAGAGGTGATTTTGCAATGTTTTGGTATTTTGTGATTTTTCTGAAATGCAGGGAAAAGATCTGGAATTTCCATCCACTTCCAGCTTCTACTGCTGGTAAGGCACCCGATCCATTTTACGTCAGCGAGCAAGACGAGTCTCACACAGTTAAGTGCCGTAGTTTTACATCTTCGGATGAGGGGATTTTGAGGGTTTTCAGTCAACACACCCATAAAGTTGCCTGTTCCTCATGTGCAATGCACATAGACCACGTATCATCCGACGGACTCCTTCGGCCACAAGATGAGCCACATCCTCACATTTCCCTTAGTCAATCCAGTTTGGGGTCTTACGTTGCTCATAATTCTGTGAGAGTGAGCTTCACCTCCCAACAGCCTTAATCCCCTTCATGAGTTTTAGGAACAGGGAACGTCCGTCAGATTCAACAGCGACTTCCAAATCAAGGTTGTCTATCACGGTGCGTTCAACACGAACAGGATTGCGGAGTTCTGCCCGCCACAGCCCTTACCTGTTTAAGAGATTCCAGACACCCGTACGATCAAGTGTCAGCCATGCCTGGAACAGGTTAGGAAAGAAAGCCCCCGAGAAGTTAATCCCAGTGTAGTTTAAGGTCTTCGGACCGCTGGGGATAAATTGGTGCGTTTGAAACTAGTGGTGAAATTTTTTTTTATTTTATATTGTATCTATATTTTTTTTGTTTTGAAAAAGTTCCATTCTTCAACTCGAGTGATCAAGATTGATACTGGTTTTTATGGAAAGCTTTAAAATATTTTTGGTATTTTTGAAATGATCCGGGTTATCGAACCATGATCCCAACGGTCGAGGCCGATGCCGGTTTTTAGTTGAAAGTGAGAAAGGTCCCCCGAGAAATTAATCCCAGTGTAGTTTAAGGTCTTCGGACCATGAAACTGTACAAAAGAAGGGCAAACATGTTTTTTTGTTTTTGGAAAAATGTCCGGTGTCAGCGGATGGACAATCCAGGCTGATGCCGGTTTTTATTGAAAATCTCTCGGGATGTCGATCCCGACGTAGTTTAAAGGTCTTCGGACCAAAACTTTAAAAGCGGGGCTGGTAATATATTTTTATGATTTTTTAAAATCTCCAGAGTCATTGATCTTGATGTGAGCAAACAAGACCGAAGCCGGCTTTTATTGAAAATCTCTCGGGATGTTGATCCCGACGTAGTTTAAGGTCTTCGGACCCAGACTTAGTAAAAGGGGGGCAAACAGATTTTTTGTTTTTTCGAAATGATCCAGATCATCAGATCTTGGCCTGAAAGGATGGGATCGATGTTGGTTTTTATTAAAAATCTCTCGGGACGTTGATCCCGACGTAGTTTAAGGTCTTCGGACCCAAAACCGTGTACAAATAAGTGTTGGAAATGCATAAATATATTTTTTGTGGTTTTCGAAAGTACCCGGTGTCGTCGGATCTTGATTCGAGCAATCAAGACCAATACCGGCTTTTATTGAAAATCTCTCGGGATGTGAATCCCGACGTAGTTTAAGGTCTTCGGACCCAAAACTTGTACATAAGATCAACAATCCAGGTTGGAGACTGCGGGAATTCTCTTTGGAATGGTTCGGATCACAGGTCATACCTTTGGATGGTTGAGATCATTGTTTGACCAAGTCAAATTTTCCTTTCTTTTTCTTGGAAATTCCATGGAACTTTTCCACATCATCAACCCAATTTCTCACCCATTTCTCATGAGATGAAATTTTGGTGAGATTTCTTCCTTTTTTCTCACCCTTCTCTTCCATCACTTCATTCTTACATGAAGGTACAAGATTCACTTGCAACCACCCTTTCCAAGGGGGAGCTCTTCCCAAGGAGAGGGAGAGGGAGGTCGTTTCACCTAGGTAGAGGCTAGGACGGCCTCCCATGGGCCGCCCGACCGGTCTGTGCCTCCTGGTCTCTTCAGGGGGCTGGGTAAAAGGGTGCCGTCCCCTTTCCTATATAACATGGGACACCCCCCCTTCAAACGTGCAATCTCTCTCTTCTTTCTCTCATACTCTTTCTTTCTTCAAAGTGTTCTCTCTCTTCCTTGGTGGTCCTTTGCTCTTTTCAAGTGGTGGGCCTTAGAGAATTCTTGGGACAGCAAGGTGGTCCTTTTTTGGTGAGTGGTAAAGGTATGGACCACTTCCTTTCTCTTTCTTGTCCTTTTCCATCTTCATTGTCTCTTCTCATGGCCCTTTTTCTTTTTCATGTAGCTATTCAAAGAAGGTGTGAAGGTGGGCCCAAGTATTCTTGACCTTTTCCTAGATCTCAAGTCTTTCAAAGGTGGTGCTTGGAGAAAGACATTGCAAGCTCTCTACTTTTTTCATCCATTTTTTTTTTCACACTCCCTTCATGTGTATGTAAAGAGTGATTTTGCCATGTCATCAAGTGTGCATGGCAAGATACTCTATCTTTTTCATGGGAGTTGGGCCTCTTTTCATGTGTATCAAATGGGCTCAAAGTGAAGTCATGGCCCTTGGTGTATTTGATGGGCCCAATGCTTCATTTTGGGCTCCCTCATGCTTTCTTGCCCTTGTCATTTTTCCTTAATGCTTTTCCTTTCTTTTTCATCTTTTTTTTTTTCAAGGTTTGGGCCCATGGGCATGGTAGGGCCCATCTCAAGTTTTGGGCTCATGGGGCTCATTTTAGGTGACCCCATCTTTTTTCATATATGTATGGACCAAGATGACTAGCCCATTCTTCATCTTGGATCTCAAGTGGGCTAGTTTTCCTAGTTGGGCCTTTATGGACAAGTGGCCCAACTCTTCCATATGATGTACCTCCTTGTACAAAGTGTAGTGGGCTCCTTGAAGTTTTTCATGTGGATGGGCTTTTGGGCCTTCATTGAAACTTGGGTACTTCTTTGAACCATGTGTGCCCCACTACACTTTGTTCATGTGGGGTTTTTCTTTTCATGCTTTCTCTCTTGATGGATGGAGGACTTGAGTTACTTGACCATCTATAAGTCTCATGAGTGAGTTGTTCCCACAATCTCACTAAGTTCAAATGGTTTTCCTTGTGGTAGGAATGTGGTTCTCAAGAGTTTCCCTTAGATGTTATCAACCTCAAATGGATGATTCTCAAGTGAGCTATCCATACAACCATGGTTCCTTGATCTTTTCTTTGGGGACTTGGTGGGTCATCCACCATCATTCTCAAGTATGAGTGATTTTTCTTTCCATTTGTGGGAAAGAATGATACCCATAAGTTACCCATTTTTGTCCCATGCCTTGGGATATTTTGGATTTTGATCTTCAAGTGGGCTATGTGTACCATTCTTATCCATTTTCATGATGGTTGGGTGACTCATCAAGCCATGCTCTTTGTGCTCAAATGGTCTCCCTTTTTGGTGAACAAGTTGGTGCACATAAGTTGCCCAAACTTGCCTTTTCATGGGCATTTTCAACTTTGATTCTTCATGTGGGCTATGTGCATCAACTTTCTACCCTTAGCTTCTTTGATTCATATATTTGTGGGTAGACCTCCTTGTTGTATTCTCATGGTCAAAACTTTCATCAAGATGAGGCACATAAGGTTGCCCATAGTTAACCCATGAATGGGTTCTCATATTCTCCAAAGTGGGCTATGTGCTCTCTCCAATCCATTGAGATGAGGCATTTGGGTTGCTCTTGGGGGCCCATTTCCTTTCTATTCCCCACTTGTCCATGCATATGTGTAAAAAGATGGAGACATCCTAAGTGAGAATCATGACCTTGGCATAAAAGTGGGTCCATCCTTGGCCACATGTGGACTTTGAGGAACTTCTCATGTGAAGTAGGATTCTCATCTTTTGTTGATCTCATGGCACTTGAGTGCATGTGTTGTCCAAAATGTGTTCTTGGATGATAGACTTTTCTTGCCTAAGGCATGCCATGCAACCTTCTTTAAGGTGGGCCTTACTTTTTCCAATGGGCTCAACACACATCCTAAGTGACACATGGAGTTGGACTTTAGATTTGCATTTGGATATGAGTCCAATTCCATGGGTCTTCTGGATGATAATTTGGATTTTAATGGATAGGGGATAGGGACTTACCTTGCCAAGTTTGTAGGATTCAATGGCGGATGGCACCAGAGGTCACCGAGTGGTTGACGAGGATGATCCTGCTTTCATTATCCGCCGAGGGGACCACATGTGTTCCCTAGCTATGGAGCATCAACCTCTCCCTGCTATCAAGGGTCGAGGTACCAGGGATCGTTGGGACAATTGGATGAAAGAGCCACAGCCCTTGCTTGAGCAAGTACTAGATGGTACTCCTTTTGCTGGCCTCCTCACCCTACGCTTCCATAATAACGACGCTAACCGTATGATGCTTGCGGCCCTTTGTGAGAGGTGGCGGGATGAGACCCACACCTTCCAGCTCCCTTGTGGAGAATGGGGAATAACCCCTTTGGATATTTACATGCAGATAGGCTTCCCGTTTCATGGGGCAATTGTCCCTCAAGTGAGCTCTCTAGCTCCCCTCTCTTCCACTGATTGGCTGCAGGCTTGTCGGTGACGTCCCTCCTGAGGGTGAATTCCAAGGCCATCAAGTGAAGATGCGATGGTTTTACAACAATTTCACTTACGTCGTCCCTACCACCGAGCGAGAGGCCCTCCACAAGGCGCGGGCCATGATCACTTATGCTTTTGGATCCTTTCTTTTTTGCCATGCGAATGAGAGAGTTGATCCTAAATTTCTTCGTTTAGTCGAGGATCTTCATCACCCCTATAACTGGAATGGGGCCATCCTGACCCGTCTCTTTCAAGGTCTGGACAAGACCTGTCGCATAGCCGGTCCTTCACAGGCTTCTGGCCTGTCGTTGAGGTACCTCTTCTTTCATCCTCCTTGGAGCCATTTGCCTCCTTTCTCTCTCTGATCATTAAATGTACTTTCATCCAGACTTGCTTTTATGACCATTTTCCGCATCTTGCGCCGAGGATGCGAGATGACATTGAACCCGCTCAGTATCGCCACATGTACTAGCATCAGCAGAATCGTCAGCGGAACTCCCGAGTTCCCGGGGACAATTGGCGTGCTGATATAGACGGGCTGACCGTTGAGGACGTAAGTATCTTGCTTGTCTTTGTCTTTGTGCGGTACTTGTAACTGATCGTGGTAACCTCTTCTGCTGCAGTTTGCTTGGATGCCGTACGCTAGTTTCCCTCTCTACTACACACCCCAGCGCGTGGAGGCATATGATGCTTCATGTCTCCGTATTATGCTTTCTGACGCTGAGTCCTTCCAATGGTACTTGGGAGAGAGATTGCTTCGGCAAGTCACTGGGGTGGCTCGGGTCCCCTGTTCTGCACCTCCTCCAGCTGCTCGGATGCCAGCTGATGAGAGAGTTGAGGCTCTGGTGGGCCAGCCTGGCTTCCGTTTCACGATCCCGGATCGTGATTATAACGAGTGGTATCTGCTATTTGGCCAGGGGCCTTTGCTTCCTTCGCTTTATGTTTCGGGTGGCCGTCGCAGGTATGCTGGAGGTTCAGTGACTGCTCCTTTGATGGATCTTTATCGTCGGGAGCGGGACGCGAGGAGGGGCGATGATGATTATGTTGGTGACTTGTAGCTGTCTCTGCTTTACATGGCCTTGTACTTTTGTTTTTGTCCCCTTTTGTATCAAGCTCTTTTGGATGAATATACAGGCTTTAATTTCTCCCAAATTCCTAGGTGATGTCTGGATGCTTTGACTCTTGACTCATTCCTTCATGATTTGTGATTCCTCAACTGCATGGACAATGACTTGAACGGTTTAGATTGCTTGTTTAAGGCCCTGCGGGGCCCACTTGATGATTGGATCTTGGATTTTAGCCCTTCTTTTGATGATTGGACTTTTGATCTTGCCATTCCATGACTTGTGTAAGCTTTCCAATGGTTTGGATCTTGATGATTTGGCCCTTGAATGGTTCAGATTGATGGATTTGGCCCTGCGGGCCCACCTGAGACCTTAGCTTTACTTTGGGGCACCTCTTTTGATGATTTGTGAGGCTAGGAAGGCTTCTCATGGTGTGGATGATGGCTTGAACGCCTCAGATCGCTTGATTTGGCTCTGTGGGCCCACTTGATGATTGGATCTTGGATTCTGGCCCTTCTTTTGATGATCAGCCCATTGATCTTGTTGTTTCATGGCTCATGTAGGTTCTTCAATGGTTTGGATCATGAGGATCTAGTCTTTGAATGGCTTGGATTGCTTGTGGCCCCCACTTGATCACTTTCCTTCTTTTTGACTTGATCAGCCATGTTCCGGCCACATTGCTTCATGATTGGACCAGTGGGGCACCTTTTGTATGATCTTGATCATCTTCAGTTGAAATTTGGAGTGGACCGGAGCCTTGGGCGGCCCACGGAGCGCCATCTGCTGACGTGGACTATCAGACTCACCTACCAAGAACCCTGGAGCCAATCCCGCGGAGAGAGGGGAACCGCGTCCGTACGGGCGGCCCAGGGCAGGCCGCCCAGGGCTCGTCTCTTGAGCGGCCTGGGCTGGCTCGTGCTCTGACATTCTCTGGTCCCTGTTGCTGCTGTCCCCACCTGCTGTGTACGTTCAGGTTCGATTCCAACAATGAATCTTCTCTTTGTCTCCTCTTTCATCATCATCTTGTCCTCATCTTGCTTTGTGCTTTCTTGGGCAATGGATGGTGGGGATTTATGGGCTGTGGGGGCTGTTCATGGTGGGTCCCACACTTCAGAGAGTATTGAAGGCTTTAATGATGGAGGGATTTCTTTAATGGATGGTGGAGATGGTGCATTGAATGGAAGCATTGATGAGGGGCTTGGGATGGTGGTTGATGGAGCTTTGAATAGTTCCATTAATGGTGGGATGGCTGTATTTTCAGATTTGAATGGGCCCCTCATTATGGGAGGAATGGATGGTACGGATGAGATGATGGGATGGGACATAGGTGAGGCTATGCATCCCTTGAGTGTGGGTCCCATGGATGACGTGATGGACGGTGATGATGGGACTATGAGGGACATAGATGGGCTGATCTCATGTCTGGATGGTATGGATGGCTCAGATGGTACCTTTGACGGTTTGGATGCTCTGGATGAGGGCCGAGATGTGCGGCACACTTGTTTGGGTGGACTTGATGTGATCATTGATGATGTCCCCTTGATGATGGACGGTGTAGATGCCTCGATGATCCCCTTGATCGGCCAGGATGATGACTGGATACATGATTTTCTGTTGGAGGGAGCCGTAGGTCCAGATCCGACCGTTGATTCTTTGATCGGGGTTGCCGGGACCCCTTTGGATGGTTCAGATGTATTCTTTGACGGTCAGATTGGTCAGGATGCCACGATGTGCGGTGTGATCTTCACTGATGGCTCTTTTGGTTGGGAGCATTGTCCTTCTTTTGGTCATCGGCCCTTTGCGCACTCTGTTCATGAGGTGGGCGAGTCTTCTCATGCGGCTGAGATTATGACAGTTTCAGATGGCGATGCGACTATATCAGACATAGCCGTCACTGAGGGCCGATCAGGGGTTGTCGAGTCGGCAGAGGTTCCAGCTTTTCCTTCTCCTTCGCCTGTTGACCTTCCGATCCTCGATGAGTTGTCCTCGATTTCTGGGCCTTTTGTACTGGAGGGGATACCGGTGAGGACTTGTCAGCTGCTTCCTCGTTCTTCTTGCTCACCACGACTGCTTGCTTGGCTTGACAGCTTGTCAGTTTATGAGATTCAAGATTTGGAGTCTTATAGCTTTGGCAGCCTGATTCATATGGCTAGAGTTGACATTGACTGGAGGATGCTCGGAGCTGCCTTGATTGACTGGGTCCCTTCGTTGAACTTGTTTGCGTTCAACGATATGGAGATGGGGCCTTCTTTGGAGGAGCTTGCACGCTTGACAGGCTTACCCTTGGATTATACTCAGTACTTCTCGCCGAAGACATCGCCGAAGACTGCTACACCGCAGAACTGGTTTGGGATCCCCTATCTTGTTCGGCCTGCAGCTGGTGGCCAGGATGCTATTGTGTTCTCTTTGGACCTGCTGTATGATCTTTTTTCGGGTCCTCAGAGTACGGCCGGTTCTACCTTTGCTCGGAATGCACTGATGTTCTGTTTGATTGCTGAGGTGCTGTTCTCGGGATGGCGCAGGTCCCAGACTCCTTTGCTTTTTGAGGTGATGAGCCGAGCTGTCCGTCGGCAGGGGATCATTTCTCTCATCTTGGCCGAGCTATTCGATGGGCTGACTGACTGCGCCCTGGGTCGCACTCGTGTTCTTTCGCGGCTGCTGTGCCTTCCTGCAGGTATTCTTTCTACACCCCTGTTTTTTTCTTCTTGCTTTGTTGGGGATTGCTTTGCTTTAGCTTAACTTCTTTTCCTTTTTGTGATCAGGTCTGGCTATGGGAGCGTCTTTCTCTGACCGTTCCTGTACCTCTTCCTGGCATTCCTAGCTCTGACATCATGCGTTATATCATGGAGTTCCTTCCTCATACAGCCAGGATGAGCGAGCCCTTGTATCGCAGGATGTTTACTGAACTTCGTGACTGGAACGTTCGTTGGGAGTCATCTTGGCTTTCACTTCATCCAGTGCTTTGCGATGCACACCGCCATCCTCTGATGTTGGTAGGCTTTCGATCTTACTTCTCTTATCACCCCATTCGGTTCCTGCGGCAGTTTGGGTATGAGCAGGATGTTCCTCTTTTCGCTTTCGCGGGTATCGAGCGTCGAGCACTTCCATCCAGATCCTCTGACTTTAGGACCCGGATTGATTGTTCTTGGGCGAGTTATTTGACAGCTGATTTGTTGGGATTTGAGCTGCGGACTTTTCCGATGGCGACCGCCCCATATCAGTACTGGGTTGCTGAGCAGTCTTTGTATCGACGTATCCCTTGTTGGCACCAGACTGCTGATGAGGATGAGCAGGATATTCTTGGAGATGCTGGCTCTTCATCTGGTTCATATGAACCTTTTGAGGAGCGCCCGTTTATCGATCCTGGCTTCCTCTTGGCCACTCATGGTCATCTGTTGTCTGAGATCTCTGCACTTCGGTATCATTGTGAGATGATGTCGAGGAGATTGGCTGCCGATCGGAGGTTGTCTGATGAGGAGACAGCGATCCGTACCCTTGAGCGCGATGAGGTGCATTACCTGCGTATAGAGGTGAGCAGGTTGAGAGCGAGACTATCTTTTTATGAGTCAGAAGACTCACCTGATGTGGCCGAGGAGGAGGGTAGAGATTGATTGTGTTGGCCACCTGCACATTCTTTTTGCATATATGATTGATGATGATGTATTTTTTTGTATTTTTTGAAAAAGATGATATGATATGTGTAAAAGAAATATGATGCATCTAATTAAAAAAGAGAAAACTGTTTGAAAATCTACTGTGCCATGAGTTGTCTTGTGAGTGTGTCTGGATTTTGTGTCGGGATATAGGAATCAGAACTGGGGCTCGGTCAATGATTTGACCGATGTCTCGAGATTCGACTTGCTTGATCCTTTGGTTCCCTAGAGATGTAGGCAATGGAAACTCTTGCTTCCTGAGATTGTCAGAGTTTGTAGAGCTCTTCGTTCCTGACTGCGCTTCTTCTTGTTCTTGAACTGTAACCGCTTGAACTGATCTGGACCGTCTGCTTTCTTGGTACCTGCACTTTTATTTTATTTTATTTTTTTTCATTTTGAGCCATTTTTGCCTGCAGTGCTCTTTCGAGTTTTCACCACAGCCGGCTTTTTCCCGTCATTTTTGCCCGTGGCGCCCTTTCGGGTTTTCACCACGTCCCGGGTATTTGGTCTTGCCTGCCCCTTGGCAGCTGTGCTGTTTTTACCCTTGGCGCCCTTTCAGGTTTTCACCAAGTCCGCTGTATGCCCACTGTTTTTACTCGGAGCGCCCTTTCGGGTTTTCACTCCGCCCTCTTTGTTTAGGCACACATTTTCTTTTTTTTTTTCTCTTTTTTTTTCTGGATCTCTGGATAACTGCAGCGGCTAGGGGTCGGGAATCCGTCGTTGCCGGCCGATGGCAGTCTTTCAGCCCTTATCCTGAGTTACGATAATAGAGTTGTCGGTCTTTGCTAAAGACCCCTCTGAGATGAATGGATGGATGACTGTGTTTCTTGGATTGATTTTTTTTCTTGAGTGCCTTTCTTTGGCTTCCCTTTTTCTTTCTCTTTTTTTTCTCTCTTTTTTTTCTTTTGTATTCTTTTTCTCTCTTTTTTTTGTATTTTTCTTCCTCTTTTCTTTTTATGTATTTTTCTTCCTCTTTTTTTTTTTTTTTATGTATTTTCCTCTTTTCGAATCCCTTTATTTGAAACACTTGTTGGTGGACGGGGATGATTTCTCAGAGATCTTAGCTTTGACCCCTTGACTTCAGCTCTATTAAAGTAACCTTTGATAAGGTCAGAATAACTTACCCGTGAAAGATCTTCACGTTGTCGGCGTTGGTTGGCTCAGGAAGATCCACCCCTCTCATGCTGGTGAGTCTGAGGGCGCCTCCGGGAAGTACTTCTCTGACGATCAGTGGCCCGTCCCACGAGGGTTTGAACTTTCCTCTGGGATATGGAAGGTGCGACGGTAGAATCTTCTTCATGACCATGTCGCCTACCTTGAAGCTCCTTTTTCGGACTCTCTTGTTGTAAGCCCGAGCGATCCTTTTCTGATAGCACTGTGAATGACTTAGTGCACGCATGCGTTTTTCATTTGCCAGCTGCAACTGATCGAATCTGGCCCGTTGCCATTCTCCTTCTTCAATTCCGCTTTCTAGTAATACCCGTAATGATGGTATTTCCACCTCGACTGGTAGGACTGCTTCCATTCCGTAAGTAAGCTCGAAAGGAGTAACGCCCGTAGCAGACCGTACAGACGTTCGATAGGCCCAAAGTGCATATGGGAGCATATCTGACCAATCTCGATAGGTCACGACCATCTTCTCGAGTATCCTGACGATTGTCTTGTTTGCGGCTTCTACCCCACCATTCATCTGAGGACGGTAGGGGCTTGATCGATGACGCTGGATCTTGAATTTGCTGAGGAAGTTATCCATCTTCTTGTTGACGAACGGGGTCCCATTATCTGTGATGATGGCATTAGGGATTCCATACCGGCATATGATGTTGTTCTTCATGAACTTGATCACTTGAGATGCTGCAATCGTGGTGTAGGAGGCTGCCTCTACCCACTTGGTGAAGTAGTCGACTGCCACAAGTATGTACTCATGACCATTTGATGCTTTGGGACTGATCTTGCCGATGATGTCAAGTCCCCACATGGAGAAGGGCCAGGGGGTGGTCAGGTTGTATAACTCTGATGATGGGGCATGGATTTGATTTGCATGCTCCTGACACTTGAAACATTTTCTGACGTGCTGGCAACAGTCTGTCTCCATGGTAGGGCCAATAGTAGCCGAGTCGTAGAATCTTCTTCGCCATCATGTGCCCATTCATGTGTGGGCCACAGATTCCTTCGTGTATTTCTTTCATGATCTTTGTAGCTTCTGTTTCATCAACGCATCGAAGGAGGATGTGATTATAGGATCGCTTGTAGAGAACTTCGCCACTGATGGTGAATTGGCCGGCCAAACGCCGAATGGTTCGGCGATCTGTTGCTGTTGCTGATTCTGGATACTCCTGGGTTTCGAGATATTGCTTGATGTCGGCATACCAGGGTTTGTCAGGGACAGCTTCGGCTTCTTCTATTTGCAGGCAAAAAGCAGGTTCTTCTTGAATTTCGACTGTGAGCTCCCACTCTGAAGCTCCTTTTGGGATCTCGAGCATTGATGCGAGCGTGGCGAGAGCATCTGCGAACTGGTTCTTGGCTCTGGGCATGTATGAGAAGGTGATTTCCTTGAATTCTTCGATCAGATTGTCAAGATACACATGATATGGTATCAACTTCTCGTCTTTGGTCTTCCATTCGCCATTGGTCTGATTGATGATAAGCTGTGAGTCTCCAAACACTCGTAGCTTCTTGACGCCCAAGATTATGGCTTCCCTTAAGCCAGCGATGCATGCTTCATACTCTGCCATGTTGTTGGTGCATTCGAATGCGATGCGCCTCGAGATAGGAATAGGGACATCATCTGGAGAGTAGAGGATTGCTCCAATACCACTCCCTTTAGAATTTGCTGCGCCGTCGAAGAATAACGTCCACTCATCTTTTTTCTTCTTTTCATCCCCTTCAATAAGCAAGAGATCTTCATCAGGGAAGAACGTCTTGAGCGGCTGATAGTCCAGGAGAGAGTGAGCCGCAAGATGATCGGCGAGGGCCTGTCCCTTGATTGCCTTTTGAGTGACATAGGTGATGTCGAACTCAGACAGGAGTAGCTGCCATTTAGCTATCCTTCCAGTGAGTGCCGGCTTCTCGAACAGGTATTTGAGCGGATCCATGTGAGCGAGGAGGAGAATAGGGAATGCAATCATGTATTGACGGAGTCGCTGAGTTGCCCAGACTAGGGCGAGGCAAGTCTTCTCGATGGGGGAATACCTGGTCTCGTAGTCGGTGAACTTTCGACTCAAATAGTATATTGCTTGTTCTTTCTTCCCGGTTTCGTCGTGTTGGCCGAGGACACAGCCAATGGCTTCTGCTGCTACCGAGATGTATAACAATAGTGGTCGTCCAGGAGTGGGAGGCACTAGGACTGGAGGATTCATGAGATATTTCTTGATGCGGTCGAAGGCGACTTGGCAATCATCATTCCATTCTTTTGGGACGTTCTTCCGAAGGAGCTTGAATATTGGCTCACAGATAGGTGTGAGCTGTGCGATGAAGCGACTGATGTATTGAATTCTGCCGAGGAAGCCACGAATTTCTTTCTCTGTTCTAGGAGGGGGCATCTCGATGATTGCTGTGGTTTTGGTCTCGTCGACCCTGATGCCATCCTCGCTCACCATAAAGCCGAGGAGCTTACCTCCCATTGCACCGAAGACACATTTCTGAGGATTGAGACGGAGCTTGTACTTTTCTAATCTGTTAAATAATTTCTTCAGATCTTCAAAGTGTCCTTCCATTGTGCGAGATTTGACGATCATGTCGTAGAATAGTGCTGTCATTGCTCGCTGATATGTTGCTCCTGCATTCTTCAGACCGAACGGCATTACCCTGTAACAGAAGGTTCCACAGGGAGTGATGAACGATGTCTTCTCGCGATCTTCGACGGCCATCTTGATCTGATTGTAACCTGAGAACCCGTCCATGAATGAGAAGATCTTGTATCCAGCGGTGTTGTCGACCAGAGTGTCGATATATGGCAACGGGAAGTCATCTTTTGGACTGGCCTTGTTGAGATCTCGGAAGTCGATGCACATTCGAACCTTGCCATCCTTCTTCGGTACTGGTACGATGTTGGCGAGCCATTCAGGGTAGTTGGAGACTACCAAGAATCCCGCATTGTATTGCTTGATGACTTCATCTCGGACTTTCAGAGCCCATTCTGGCTTCATTCTTCGGAGTTTCTGCTTCACTGGCTTCATATCTGCCTTGGTTGGCAGATGGTGTACAACGATCTCTTCATCGAGCCCCGGCATGTCTTCATATGAGAACGCGAAGTTGGACAATCTTGGAGCTAGGAACTCTATCATTTTCTGTTTCATCTCAGGTGGCAACGATTTTCCAATGCGTACTTCCCTAGGGATCTCAGGCGTCCCCAAGTTTACTATCTCGAAATCATCGGCTACAACATTGACTTTAGATTCGAACTTTTTGAGGAGATCCTCTAGTTCGGGAGCTGGATCATCATCTTCCTCATCCCGAGCTTCGTCCAGACCCATGAGCTCGAAGTCTAATTCGATGTCGAAATCATATGATTCGACTTCGAACTCATGCGACTCTTTAGACGAACTTGGCACACTATTGAATGCAGGAAAAGAAATATTTTTTGGTTTTTGAGATTTTTCTGAAATTGAAATGCTAGATGTTTTTGGTTTTTGAAAGTTTTTGATTTTTTTTGGCTTTTTGAAATTCATGGGACTTTGAACAAGCGGGCATTGCAGACCATAATTGAGCCCAACTTGTTCCAAAGTTTCGGTCGCTGCTTAAACAGGCATTTTTTTTGGAAGCTAGAGCCCTCAGATGGCTCTTTGGCTGATTCAAAAGTGAGGGGAACAGATGACCATTTAGGACCCCACACTTCCTCCCCTGAAGAGGTGGGGGTTGATGATTTGGGCGAAGAATCATGGTCTGGCCCAATGACCATGACTTCTTGCTGGTCGGGTTCGAGATCTGAGTCGCACTCAGTCCCTCCCGGATCACTTACCTCGCATTGTAGTTCGTCTGGTTCCACAGTGAGACACAAGTTTGGAACCTGGACATCAGACCAATCTAGGGCTGGCCACTTCCCTTTCTTGGTCCAATGGATGGGCTGCTTCTGCCCCTGGCTGATGATTGATGATGTTGATTCTGTAGGGATGGGCAAGTCATGCCCCTTGCTAATTGGTGCTGAGATGGGCAAGTTGTGCCCCTTGCTGATTGAGGTGGGCAGGTTGTGCCCTTGGTTGAGAGAAGTGGTCAGGTTGTGCCCCTGGTTGATTGATACTGACGTGGGCAGGTTGTGCCCCTGGTTGGGAGCAGGTGTCAGGGTAACCTGGTCCTGAAACTGCTGTATTTGACTTTCTTCTTCGTCTTCATCCTTTTCTTCTTCTTCTGGAGGCTTAGATGGTTCGAGAATCTGATCCCATCGAATGGGGGGCCACGTGGCCCAAACTGGACTCATCGGGAGGCCTTTGTGTAGTGCAGTCGGTTGATTCCCTCCTGGATCTTTGCAAGGTTCTCCTGGCTTGACGAATTGGATGGGTGAGCACCGAAATTTCTTCCTCCTTTTGTCCATGAATGTTGACCTGTATCCGAGTCCCCATTTGCGTTGGTTATATATCAGCGGTACCTTTCTGGACTTGAAGTGATTCTTCATTCGGTATTTGAGGCTCAGACGCTCTGCCAGCGAAAAGACACGGTCCACCCTTATTGGTTCTGGATTGGCGATAGAGTTCACAGTCTCGAATTCGAAACTGTGAAACGGGATGTCTTCTTTTAGAGTGCTGGATATCGATGACCGGGATGTCTGGTTCGGTGGCAGCAGCATTGGAAGGAATGATGAGCTCCTTCTCTGCATGGATAGAGATCACTTGATTTCTACAGATGTATTTTACCCGTTGATGTAAGGTTGATGGCACAGCTCCAACCTTATGCAGCCACGGCCGTCCGAGCAGCATGTTGAAAGAGGCTGATATATCCAGGACTTGGAATGTGATGGTGGAGACTTCCGGACCTATCTGTACCTCTATGTCGACTTCCCCTTCTACTGATCGGCGGGTGTTGTCGAATGCTCTGACGCATATGGTGCTGGGCCGGAATGAAGAAGGACTGATTCCCAGACGTTCTGCAGTCTTGAGTGGGCAGACGTTTAAGCTTGAGCCATTATCGATAAGGACCAGCGGAACACAGAGGTCTTTGTATCGTAAGGCTATGTTGAGGGATCGCCCATGATCGCGCCCTTCTGGTGGCAACTCATTATCTGTGAAGGTGATGGCGCGTGGAGCCAGGAGTTGTCCAATCATCAATGCTATCATCTCTGGTGCCGTATCGGAGGAGACATGAGCATCGTTCAAGGTTTTGGCAAACATTTCTCGGTGTATGCGAGATGTGCAGAGTAGCTCCCATACTGAGATTTGTGCAGGGATTGACTTGAGCTGAGTCGCCACATCATATGCGGCTTCATTTTTGCTGCCGAGGCCTGAGAGGACGCCTTTGGGATCTCCTCTGTTTTGATTATCTCTTCGGATGCAACGCCCGTTGGGATTTATGTTCCCCACTTCTGCGCATTCTGGATAGTGCCATGGGACCTCTTTATAATTTTCCTCACCCTTGCCTTCTAGGACCACCGGCTCTTGCAACGGTGCTGTTGTGGGTACCAGATCTTCCTCGTATGGAGCTTTTGCCTTGAGGACTACATTGTTGCCTGTGCTGAAGGGGTAATGTCGAGGCTTGTCTTCATAGACCACATAAGGTCGTGGTCCTGGCTTGACTGTTCCTGGGGCGGGAGGCTCCCATGGAATGAATACTGGTCCTCTTGATATGGCAGGAGGTTTCTCTGTTCGTCCGAGCTGCCGTAGCGTGATTGATACGCCTCCGGGACTTGCCCCTTGCAATATGACTGGCTCAACTAGGAGAGCTCCTTCCAAGACAACGGGCTCTTGCTGCTGATGAGTATAATCCTTCCATTGCGGATTGGATTGTTCTGGAGTTGCCCCTTGCAAGATGACATGTTCGTATGCGGGCTCAATGTATGATTGTGCTCTTTCCAGGACGACTGGTTCCCAGCTTGAATGGTTGTAAGGTGCCCCTTGAACAACTGGTATATCATATGGAGGTGCTCCTTCGAGCACTACTGGCTCGGAGATTGAAGGAAGAAAGAGACTTGCCCCTTGCAAGACTGGAGGAGGATTTGTTGGCTCATAAGTGTAGGCGTGAATGGACTGAATAGGGGAGAAGAAGCGATCAATATGGTCCCCTTCTTCTATACTATTGACTGCAGGGCCACGAGATGAACTGGGGTCCGTCGGATGTTGAGGCAGAGGATTCTGAAGGATGTTGGTGGAAGCTGCTGGAGAAGTTCCAGGGACCGAGATGACGATCTTGCGGTCATCAATTAGGTCTTGTATAGCATTTTTCAAAGTATAGCATCGATCAGTGGCGTGGCCACGTCCTTGATGGTAGGCACAGTACTCATTTTCTTGGTAGTTTGGAGGCAGAGGATGAGGCGGAGGCCTAGGTGTCATCAGAGTGAGTAACTGCTTTTGTACCATCGTAGTCATGATTTGACTAAGTGGTTGACTGAGTGGAGTGAACTTCCTGAACTCCCTGTAATTCTGCCTGTTCTGGTATGAGTATTGGCCATTTCCCCTGAACTGCTGCTGTTGTCGAGGTGGTTGTGGCTGAGGATTCGGTTGTGGCTGATACCGTTGAGGCTGATGCTGAACTAGATTCTGCTGATACTGTTGACGTCCCTGTGGGGGAGCACGTTGATTTCCTTGAGCAGTGGTGTTGATGTTGTTTACCTCTGTTGGGCGAGGAGGAGAGCCACTGCGGTTTCCATTCCCGTGCCCGATAGGTCTTCCTTCCACTCTGTTCCTCTTGACTGGAGTGGCTTGATGAGGCCATGGGGAGATCGTCCCGGCCCGGATCCCTGCTTCGACTTGCTCTCCAGCACGGATCAATTGTGAGAAATTCGCATATGGATGCGAGATGAGATATCCGGATATGCCTGGATATGTTGAATGAACAATCATGGAGATTTGTTCTTCATCGTCGATGGGTGTCCGCATTCTGGCTGCCATAGCTCGCCAACGTCCCACATAAGCTGATAGTGTTTCATCACTCCTTTGCCTGAGTGCTGCGAGGTCGGCTCTTCTGGGTGCCATGTTGAGATTGTATGCGAATCTGTCGACAAAAGCCTGGGAAAGCTGTTCCCATGTCCTGATGCGGTGGCAGTCCAATGAAGTGTACCAATCTAGGGCATCGCCCTTCTGAGATTTTTGAAACAAACGAATAAGGGCCCCTTCATTTCCTGCGATTGCACTCACCTCCCCGCAGAAAGCCTTGAGATGTGCTGTGGGACAACCGCTGCCATCGTATCTCTTGAATTTCGGAACCTCAAAGTTTTGAGGTACTTGAGCATCTGGGAAAGGACACAAGTCTCTGAATTTGGTCGAAGGTAAGTCGATTCCTTGTTGTCGCTGAAGCTGATTTTGCAAGATCTGGAACTGCTCCCGCAACTCGTCCAGTCTTGAGTGATCTGTTCGAGCGACTGGTGCCTCCTGGAGTAAGGCACGTTCTTCTTCGGCATAGTGGTCGATGTCTTCGACCCTATGGGCTTGCTGAAAAGCAATCGCGTGTTGCTGAACTTGATTTGATGATTGAACTGGATTCTGATGAACTTGAGCTTGAAATGATGGTAACTGAACTGGAGACTGTACTGAAGGTTGAACTGGAACTTGCTGGAAATTAACTGGATTTTGCTGAATTGAAGATTGCTGAAAATTAACTGGAATCCCATCGGCGGGGATCTGCTGGAATTGAAAAGTGCTCCTGTTTACAGGAGGCTGAGATGCTGGGAAGTGACCCCCTTGTTGGGTATTCGCCACTGTCCGCTGATTGATGTGGGCTTGACACTGACCCCCATTGTGGGCATTCGCCAGTGCTGTCCCTATTGCTGGAAATTGAATTGAAATCCCATCGGCGGGGATGTGCTGGAATTGAAAAGGTGTCCCATCGGCGGGGACATGCTGAGATCTATTGAGATTGTTGTTTGTAAGATTGACTGGAAGTTGACTAGATGTTCCTGCAACGGAAGTGCTCTGAGATGGCCTTGTCGTCGCAGGAAGATATTGAGAAGGATGCCCCATAGCGAAGGGCTGAGATGGCTGTTGTCGGTAGTCTTGGGCAGACTCCGATGGTTGTGCTTGATTTGAACTGGAGGCCTGGAGGACCCGGCATGGTTGCTGAGATTGCTGAACTGGGCCAAGCTGATTGTTGGCTGCTGCGGTGGCTTGTGCTTGCATGAATTGTAAGAGCATTTCTTGCATTGCTCTCACTCCTTGTGCCAATTCTTGTATGATTGGCGTATTGTCAACAGGCTGTTGCGCTGGAGGTTGCGCTTCGGTCATTTCAAGAGAAGGGAAGTGATGAGTTTTTTCTTCGTGGTCGGACATGGCTTGCTGAGCCCGAGTGCGGATTATGCTGTGGAAGGGAAGTTGTCTCCGCGTACGTTGAGCCTGAGGAGGCGCAATGGTGAGGACTGTACTCTACTCTTTTTGAATTTTGGGATTTTCTATTTTTTTTGTTTTGGAATTTTTCTATTTTTTTTTGTTTAGGTTTGGGTAGAATGCTATGCAGATGAGATTGTATGAGGATTAATGACTTTCAAGTACGGGAAGGATTCTGTTTTCAAGTCGGATCACGACTAGTGGGACTAGCTTATCCCCAGTGGAGTCGCCATTCTGTGGACCCTCGCCGATTTTTCCGCGCTCCCACACGACGTCGTTCTCCCTTTCCTTTCGGAAGAAGAAGAAGAAGAGGTGCGTGAGTGCGAAATCGCCGTTTGTGCCACTGGCTTGCCTCGTTCTCGATGGCTTTGTTTGGTTGTCGTGTTAAGCTGGATATGTTTAAGTGAGTTCAGAGTCGCCACTAGCCAGTTACTTCGAATCTACAGTCGGCTAGACCCTGTAGAAACGTTAGAGAAGAGAATCCGAAGATTCCTTCCTCTAAAATGACTCCTGTTGATCTGCAGCCAGAGATTCAAGGTAAGGGATCACGGTTACAGGGTGGGAAGAGGTTAAGCACCCCACACACTGCCCGTACCGAAGTACGGTCTCTACTTCACAGAATCGATCGAATACTTGAAAGTCTAATTTAATCCTCGTATATTCTCATGAATGACATGATGCATGAATGCAGGTCTGAACAGTAAGAGTTTCTGATGGGCAGGTTCCAACAACGGGCAAGCCCAGAGCGTACGCTCGAACTGACAGGTGCTTAATGTAAGACGTATGCAGTGTGCTTGAGTAATCAAGGTGCTTTTAGTGAAGCATGAATGCAGGTCTGAACAGTAAGAGTTTCTGATGGGCAGGTTCCAACAACGGGCAAGCCCAGAGCATACGCTCGAACTGACAGGTGCTTAATATAAAGACATATGCATGTGTGTTTGAGTAATCAAGGTGCTTGTAGTGAAGCAGGGGGGTTGGAAGAAAAGTAAATGTTGCACTTATGCTAGATGCAAATGAGATGATGCTGGAAAAGAGTAGCTGGGTGGACGGAGGTGTCGCAAGGGTTGGCTTCGAGTGGCTGGATCAAGACTTGGGTGGCTTGGGAGGCTTGGGCCAGTGGTCAGGCTGGGCTGGACCAGGGCTGGGCTCTCCTCACTCGGGCTCTCCTTGGTGAAGGAATGGGCTAAAGGATGAAGGAGGGTGACTCAGACGGACGGGCTCTCTCTAGCTGAGTGGTCCCTTGAAATGAGAAGGGGAGGGGGTATTTATAGCAGCGAGCAGTGGCAGAAGTTGTAATTTTGTCCGGGCGGCCTGCCATGGGCCGCCCGTACGGCCGCTCCTCGGTTTCCAGGTAGTACGGCCGTTCCCTCGGGGCTGCTGTTGGACTCGCTGGTCGACTCAGTGAGTTGACTCAGCGGGTCGACTCGGTGGTTTGACTCGACGGGTTGACTCGACGGGTTGACTCGGTGTTTTGACTCGACGGGTTGACTCGACGGGTTGACTCAGCGGGTTAACTCAGCGAGTTGACTCAGCGGGTTAACTCAGCGAGTTGACTCAGTGAGTTTGACTTTTTTTTTTGGGTCTTTTTGACTGGACTTTTTTATGGGGGGTTTTTCAGGGTGGTGTTTAGGACTGGGTTGACTGGGTTCACTGGGTTCAGGCTTGAACTGGGCTATGGAATGGGGCTTACAAGGGTGAGTTTGGCTGAGTTTGGACTTGGGATTTGGGGGTATGGTCCTCCGTTCAACCAGCTATCTCTACCAACAGTGTAGCCGAAGGTGGGGTGTCTACACGAGCGATAGTGGCCGGGGATCATATGTGTTGGGGCGAGCAAAGTGGGGTCAGATCGGGGATCGGCAGTGCTGGTGGTTGATCACAACTAGGGTTGAGACAGATAGGCAATGTTGGTGGTTGGAAGGAAAAGGGCTCCAAAGACAACTGTTCATCATGGTATGCAGATGAGTCGGCAAAGGTAAGCGTTAACAGATGCATGATCTGATAGAGATGTTGAATATGATGTGATGGGGAAACAATGACTAGTGACGATGTGGAAGGCCATGAGCGCAAACAATAGTTGATGTGTGTTGGGGTAGAAGCACTAAAGTTCAGGATCTCACACCCTAACTACTGTGAATTATGGGATATGATAATGCGGAAAGCACAATCAAACAAAGCACAACCACGACACAAGAGAATTTTATGTGGAAAACTCTCAAACAAAGATAAAAACCATGAGACCTTGTCCAGATATGCAAATCTACTATGTAAAGACAATTACACAGCAATTACGAACTCCACACATTCGGATCCAATCGATCTTCATCACAAGGGTGGATTACAACCAAAGAGAACTAAAAAGCTGTGATGTCTCACCAATTTAAGGATGTAGAAGAGTCTGAAACGTTGTGTGTAGCGTGGATGAAGCATCACAAGTACAATACTCTTATCTTCGATCTTACTCTCTCTTTCTCTTCTTCTTATCCTCTCTCTCTCTCTCTCTCTCTCTAGATGTGGAGTCTCTAATTTGATGCCTTAATCTCGATTAGTATATGCCTATATAGCACTTTGAGAAAGTTAAGCCGAAATAGGAAATTGCATAATGCAGTTGCGCGCGCCGTCGTCGGACGCTCGATTCGACACTGTTGGGGCCCGATAATGGGCAAAACTGTCTAGAGAGTTCAGAGGGAAAACATGCCAAATTTCGGTCGCCCGATTCGACAATGTCAGGGTGCCCAATCTGGGCTTCGGCCACCCAAGCTCTAAACCATCAGTCGCCCGAGACTATTTTCAACAGTCTGAATACCAACTACCACATTCGGGGTATTTTTGGTTGCCCGACCTAGTCTAGTTGGGCACTCGATGATCCCAGAGCTACACTCTCTCCAATGCTCCTAAGGAGGAGCACCCCATCATGATGATAGTGCACTTTAATAAGATTGAACGACTCTTCTATGATACTATGAAAAAATAAATCCCCAATTAAAAAAAAATCCTATATTAGGTTTAATGTAGAGATTAGGGTTTTTACATCTCCCTTCTCTCTATTTATATTAGTAAAATATTTTGAAAATTATACGGTAGTCAGCACGACCAGCTAGAAGATAATATTTTCTAATTCTAACGTATGGCATGTGAAGGATTTGACCAATACTACTTTAAAAATATAACGTTGCTTACCTGTCTTCATGCAAGCAATATATGTATTAGGCTTATGTGCATGGGGAATAAAGAAAAATATATCAGCTGAATGTTTATAAAAGGGGCAGCATTGCTGCAGCTCTTCGGCATTGGCGTTTGGACACTCCAAAATTTCAAAACCCCTGTTTCTGTGAAAGATGAAGGCCAGCTTCCTTCTCTTGGTGGTCTGTTTGGGAGCCCTTGGTGTTTGTAATGGAGGTCATCTGCGGGAGCATTTCTACAAGAAGAGCTGTCCTCTTGCTGAGGATATCGTGAAGAACATCACGCAACAGCGCGTCGCTGCCAACTCGGCATTGCCAGCGAAGCTCTTGAGGATGCATTTCCATGATTGCTTTGTTAGGGTAATGAAAATATTTCAGTTTTAGAGGTGTGATATTCAAGTTGGGTTGGGGCCGACAGCGTCGGTTTAAATGTGGGCCATTGGATTAGGATCCTGCCAGACATCCAACCCATCCAATGTCCGGCTGGATCCTGCACATGTAACAGCCGTTGGATTGGGATAATTTAGACGGTTGAGTGTGGCCGTTTTATTCAGTTCTTGCCAACTAATGTTTGCATCTTTTTACCAACATATGCACATTCCATGAAATTTGCATCGTTCATCACGTGGGCCCATCTACGTGACCCACATGATGACCACACTAGCCTGATTTCTGGGCCATGACACATACACGGTGTGGGTCTTGCTCGACGAACGGCACAAACCCAATAATACACACATGCTGCATTGGCACGTGTTGATGATCATAGCAGCGCTCTATACGTCCACCGTTCCATGCATGCATTCATACATGCACGTAATGCGGGCCATCTGTTTTGTAGGGATGCGATGCGTCGGTGTTACTAAATTCAACGGCCAATAACACAGCTGAGAAGGACGCAATTCCAAACCTCTCATTGGCTGGTTTTGATGTGATTGATGAAATAAAGGCCCAGTTGGAAGAGACATGCCCTGGAGTCGTTTCATGCGCAGATATTGTGGCTTTGAGTGCTAGGGATTCCGTTTCCTTTCAAGTGAGTTTGCTGATCACCATTGGACGGTGGGGATGGGTTGGCTCATGGTGGGTGGCCAACGCATCACCACTGATTTCATCTTTCATCTTATCGTGTGGTTAAATGGGGGTAATAGCTTATGCAATGGATGTTGAGCTGTAGACTCACTGTATATATACTAGTAACTATGGTACGATCACGATTGGATTGTGGTGATGGGTGGGGCCCACCATTTTCTGTAGAGGCCGTGCAATAGTTGCTGATGTACAGTCACGATTGAATAGTGGTGATGGTGGGGCCCAGAGGCGGTTTGTACACTAGTTACTAATATATACAATCACGATTAGATAGTGGTGCTGAGTAGGCCACTTCTGCGTGTGGAGCAATCCCAACCATCTGATCAATGTAACTTAAACGTGACGTGATTTTCAAACGTCCATTGGATGGTCACCAATCAGATGGTCCCGATTGCCCTATCCGTGGTGAAATAGACCATCTGGACCATTCAATGGTGCCAACCACACGTATGGTGGTGACATGTCATCCGACTCACCTTAGAGCACATGTGTGGTTCTCACGTGCCAAACTTGCAGTTCAACAGATCCATGTGGAAAGTGCTGACCGGTAGGAGAGATGGAAATGTGTCAAGTGCGTTGGAGGCCTTAGCCAACATACCTTCTCCTTTCTCCAACTTCACCACCCTGAAGCAAAACTTCGCCAACAAAGGCCTCGACGTCCATGATCTCGTGGTCCTATCAGGTACAAAGGCCTCAACCATCTCAATTATAATTAAAGGATAAAGTAGAAACAGGCTAATGGTTTACACTTTTTTTTTTTTTTTTTTTTAATAAGACCAGGCCCCTGCCTAACATATATGCACATGTGCAAACCACCCCCTAGCGCCCTGTAGTCCAAAAAAATAAATAAATAAATAAAAAAAAATCAAAGTATGGATGGGAGTGAAAGGCCAGCCCGGCTGTAATCGCTTCTTGACACTACCAAATCCTTCCTTTTCCAGCTCGAGCGCACCTCTAATCAGTCTTGGAAGCTCAGCCCGGGAGGTGATAAATCTATCTGGATGTCCAGCACTAGCTAATTTAGCTAGCTCATCCGCCACCAAGTTTCTTTCCCGGAAAATGAGTAAAAATATCATATTAATATGACGAAAGTTCTGTTGAATTATCCCCAACTGATATCAGATGGACTTCGGTCCGGATGCGCACTGGTTCGTTAAGCCTTAAAGACCACCTTCGAATCCGTTTCAACCACAATATTTGAAATACCCATGTGAGTGCATCTATCCAGCCCATCTGCCATGGTACTCACTTCAGCCACATTATTGGAGACCCGGCCATAGGCTTTGTGGAAGACAAAAATCATAATCCTGTTGTGATCTCTACACACTCCCCCACCTCCAGCCTCACCTGGGTTGCCTCTTGAAGACCCATCGACATTAAGCTTGAACCAGCCTTGATCGGGCTTTTGCCATTTCACCATTTGGCATTTGATCTGTCGCACATTACTTGTCGATTCTATCCCCAAAATCTCCAGAGTAGCCACCTTTGCCATAGAGCTTGTTGTAGCCCTTGGAATGGTGGAGCTCATCTCTCTAATCCATCGATGCACATTAGATATAATCTTGTCTGAACGCATCCGCCGATCTTCAAATTTGGACCCATTGCGGCTAATCCAGATCTCCCAACATATGATCGCTGGCACCAAACCCATAAGGACCTTGATGGTGGAAGATCTGTTAGCCTTGCCTATCCAATTCATTATCCTTTGTTGGATTGAATGGCTGGAATGATGAGTAACACCAAACACCTTACCGAAATGAGCGCACACCAACTTAGCTATTCTCCCATGACAAAAAAGATGGTCCAAATCCTCTTCACCTAAACCATGAAGCGATAGCGTGGGGATTTCACCCTGATGGGTTTCGAGACCGAGACCTCTTGTTGAAACTCTGCAGAGTCTACCAACTAGGCAAGGCCCCAAACCCTCTAATGGTTTACACTCAAAGTGTGAAAATCAATTAAATTGGACGGGTCAGATTGTACAATTTGTGGAAGTGGTGTATTGTTTTGCACCGTGGACCATCCATATTGAGGTCTGCCGGATCAACGGCTCTGATTGCAAGGGTGGCCCGCATAAAGGATCTTCATAGCTATAAACACATTTCAGTTATGTAAGTTTATATATATATATATATATATATTATATATATATATATATATATATATATATATATAGGGAAATGGTACTATGAGGTCGACCTCATGGGAAGTTACCATGAGGTCGAGCTGTGTGGGGCCCACTGTGATGTTGATCAGACATCTACTCCATCGGTCAGATGCATCATTACGTGATGGGTGAAGGTCTTAAAAATCAGGTCAATCCATAACTTAGGTGGGCCACACCACATATAACAGTTGATAGAGGTGATCCGCCCATTAAAACCTTCATGATTGTTTATTAGGCCCACCAACATGTTGTTCACAAATCCAGACCATCCATTGTGTGTGCTCCACTTAGGCGAGGGGTCATACCAACTTTCAGCGGCATCCAAAACTCAGGGTGGGCCCCACCAGGCGCTTTTAGATGTTTTAGGCATGTCTTTACATGGTTTTAGATGTTATGGCCCACCTGAGTTCCATGTACGGCTGATTTTTGGGATATCCCATGAACTAAAGGTACCCATCAAGGTGCTCGGTGTTGATGTCCGATCAACATCACGGTGGGGCCCAAGCAGCTCGACCTCATGGGAACTTCCCATGAGGTCGACCTCATAGTACCATTCCCATATATATATATATATATATATATATATATATATATATATATTAATGCTTTAACCAAAGAAGGAACATGGAATAATGTGGGTTTTGGTGGGCCCAGGTGCACATACAATTGGAGTAGGCCACTGCAATCTCTTCAGCAACAGGCTCTACAACTTCACAGGGAAAGGAGACTCAGACCCTTCTCTCAACTCAACCTATGCAGCTTTCTTGAGAACCAAATGCCAGAGTCTATCAGACACCACAACCACCGTAGAAATGGACCCAAAGAGCTCTCTCTCTTTCGACAGCCATTACTATGTGATCTTGAAGCAAAACCAAGGTCTCTTCCAATCTGACGCTGCGCTGTTGACGAACAAAGGTGCAGCCAAGACCGTTGATGAGCTGACCAAGTTGACTGATTTCTTCACTGAGTTCTCAGAATCTATGAAGAGAATGGGAGCGATCGGAGTCCTCACGGGCAGTTCGGGAGAGATTAGGATGAAATGTAGCGTTGTTAACTCAACGTAAGAGAAATTTGATTTCAAGTAGTGTAAGATTAGTACAGGATCGTCAGCATGTGTGGCTCCATTGGGGCCCACATACTGAGATGGTCCAATAATGTTAACTGTTCATTTTTCTTAGTATTACAATATATAACCTTATGGTCTAATAATCAAGCTCAATGATGATCTTGGCATTTGATTTTGTAGTTGAATTTGAGCCAATTTAAAATTTTCTTTGCAATCTTCTAAATTCATCATCACATGGTGTTCTTAGGAATCATTCATTTAGCATAGTTTCAAACTACGGTGGCCCATGTGGCGTAGCATCTAGAACATGGACGGTTAAAACCATTTGACCATCTCAGCTTGGGCCCCAATGAGCCGTACGTATGATGGCCAACCTGAGCAGCGAAAAAGCCCACTCATTATGTGTATTAATTTTGAAATGTGGATGTGGTTAATGGTCAATTTTTTTAGTGGTCATTATTACACTAACCAAGATGTTTGATCTTTTTATAAAAGAGAAATGATCCATTGCTATCAGAGCACTAAATTAAATGTATATAGAGCTCCCAGTTGCATCGGGACACTTGGGACAGTCCAAATGATCAATCTGAGCTGTCCATTAGCACCATCACAAGTCTTATCTGACGATTCCAACTATCTGATCGATAGATTATAGTATGGATGGTTATCATTTCTGGGAAAAATAGATTCAATCACCATTAAGATTGATTAGATTTCGAGGAATAACTTCTAGCAGACAATCATATCCATCCATTCGATGCTTGGAAAACCGATGGATATAAAAAGACGGCAAGGCAAACCAATGGATGGATCAGATCATCTGATCAGCATGATTTTCACTTAGCAGTCCATGAAATTCTTGTGGCACTGTGTGGACAATCCAGACTAATGAAGATACAAGCATGACATGTTGACTTTCACATACAATCCATCTTCCCAACAACGTGTCATGTGTAAGACATCCAAGCCGTGCACAAGCTGAGGTATGGACCATACAAGGGCCTATTGGGTCAGTCGCACATATCATCAAAAGTTGCACCCCCACCTCGTATGATTACTTGATAAGAGAAAACCAATTTCTTTCAATGGAACATCATGCATTACCGCATTCAACGGTCAGTAATCCTTTGATGGATGATACGTCCTCTTAAGTCCTTGTAGAACAACCATGTTCTACAGTATTGCACGAGGTGAACCACCTTATTTTATGATGTTGCACTGGGTGTGTTTTTTGCGTGCATGTCATTCAACCTGTTCAAAAGGGCCGTCCATTATTATGATAATTGGATTCCTCATAAATCAGGTTGATTCGACCATCATGTCACGATCGCCATTTGTGCCTTGGTGTGTGTTTATATAGAAATTAAGTGGACCCAATGTTTCATCATTCTTTATGTTTTCTTTCCTTCATATATCGCCGTTTTAGTCTACCATTAAAGTTTCTACCTAAAAGTTAATGGTCTGTTTGGATGCTCAATTGAATTGAATTGCAATAATCCAATGGAGTGACTATGTCTTTGTTGAAAAAGTTTGTTATAAAAGAAAAAATAGGGCATTTGGTTTTTGTCCCACATCAGATGGGAGAAAGAATTTTTACCTCTTTATAAGTAGGGTGTTGTGCACCTTACTTATTTATGGTGTAAGAGAGGGAGAATGGTGGCTTGCGTGTTCCAGTGCGAAGCACTGAAACACCGCAGACGTGCATGCGCACGGGCTCGGTCTCGGACTTGGTCTTGGGCACGAGCACGGGCATGGGCACGGGCACGGGCACGGGCTCGGGCTCGGGCTCGGGCTAGGTGCGAGGGCGTGGGCACGTGAGGTAGTGTGGCTGTAGAGGCGCTAGTGGCTCACTTCGCACGTGCGCATCGTGTCGCAGATGGGTCGCGACCTCGAGGATCGGAGCGAGACTGGTGCGAGTCGCGGTGCGACAGGGGCTAGGTAGTAGGTCAGGTGGCTGGGTTCGGAACAGAGGAGGTGCTGTGGGTGGGAGGTCTGACAGAGAGACCTATCTGCTTTTTATAAAGAGCTGCATGGCTAATTAGAGGGACCTGTGTAACTGCTCATGCAGTAACGGTCCATACCATGCAGTAACAGCTGCATGTGGCTAGCCCAACAGTCAGAAACGGCTAGCCATTGAGTCTAAACAGCCAGCATGCAGGTGCATAACTCCCACATGCACAACAGTCAGAAACTGCCATAAACGGCTAGTTTCTCACAACAGCCAGAAAACGACTAGTGCCATTATGGCTCTGGACCAAAATTGCGAGCCACCCTTGCCTATATAAACCGGACAGGTCTGGTTCATTTTAACACAACAACAGCAATCACAACCATCACTACTGAACCAGCACCCATTTGAGTCTATTAGCCTCTCGGTTTGGTTGATTCAAACCAAGCTACTTAGACCAGCGTAGTGGTCTACTACTACAAGAAGAAGACCTCCATTCTTTTTTCTTTATCTGCCATAGTGTGTTACTAAGTTCCATAGTGGTTCCTTCGTTTTTGCTGAACGCAGAACCACATAAGGCTCGTCGTATCCTGGAAGCAATCCGCCTGCAACCTATCAGCAGACTCAAAATAATTTGAGTAGGGGCGAATTACGCTTTAAGGACAGTGCGTTTTTTCACGTGCTTCAGCCTGTCCTTATTTCTCGGTTTTTCCAATTAATTTATTTTTTAAGATCAGAAATTTTCTCAACAATCTTAAATCGTAATTTTTCTGATATGGAAACCGAAGGGGTATCATCAATCAAACTGATGAACCAGGATCTGATTCGTCTAGACCCGCTCGATGGAACCAATTTCACCAGATGGCAGGATAAGATAAAGTTCCTGCTTACAGCGTTGAAGATATTCTATATCTTAGACCTGAACTTGAAGCCGCTTCCTCCAGCTACTGATACAGACACGACTGAGCAGATCAACGCATCAAGAGAGAAGAAGATAATCTGCTGTCGAGGACACATTCTGAACACGCTATCTGATCGTTTGTATGATCAATACACCAGAACTGAATCTGCCAAAGAAATTTGGACTGCTCTCGAGTTCAAATTCAAGATTGAAGAAGAAGGTACGAACAAATATCTAATAGCTAGCTATTTCGACTACACCATGGTCGATAACAAATCGCTGTTAGCCCAAATCGAAGAACTACAGCTAATTGTTGGCAAAATTAGTGCCCTAAAAATTGATATCCCTGAAGCTTTCCAAGTCGGGGCTATTATCTCAAAATTGCCCCCGAGTTGGACAGAATACAGGAAGAAACTGCTACATAAAACAGATGATTATTCACTGGAACAAATCCAAAAACGTATTCGAATAGAGGAAGAATCCCGAAACCGTAAAAAGAAAAATGAAAATGGGAATTCCTCATCCAAGGTGCAAGCAGTAGAAAGTACCCAAAACAAGAATCTCGAGAAGAACGGTTTCCTGAAACCTAATAAAGGGAAATTCAAGAAATCACAGAAGAAGAACGAAAAGTTCAAAGGCCCTTGCCATGTCTGTGGGAAAACCGGGCATTATGCTTGAGTATGCCGTCTTAAAAAATCGAGGAATGAGGCAAGTGCAGTTGAAAAAGACATAGTTGTCATGATCACTGAGGTAAACATGATCCAAGGCAAAGTACCCGGTTGGTGGTATGATACAGCTGCCACAGTCCATGTAAGCTATAACAGATCAGCCTTCAAGACTTATGAGGACGTGACCGATGGTCAAGAGGTCCAAATGGGTAATGAAGTCCGATCGAAGGTCGTAGGTAAAGGAACCGTGGAACTAGTCTTTACCTCTGGAAAGAAAGTGATCCTAACTAATGTACTGCATGTCCCTGACATGAGACGAAACTTAGTTTCTGGGGATCTTCTGGAAAAACCTGGAATAAGGGTAGTATTTGAGTCAGGAAAACTGATTCTATCTAAGAACGAAAATTTCGTTGATAAGGGATATGCTTGTAATGGGATGATAAAATTTTTCTTGAATGAAAGTAGCCCTTCTGAGTATATGATTGAATCTGTAGCATTGTGGCATGGTAGATTAGCACACATAGGTTATAATACCTTAAAATTCATATCTAAGAATGGCTTAATCTCATACACAGATAGTCAAAATGACAAATGTGAAGTGTGCATAAGGTCCAAATTTACAAAGAAACCTTTTCCTAGTGTTGAGAGATCATCTCAAATATTGGACCTAATACACACTGATATTTATGAGTTAAATGACATTCTTACACGTGGAGGAAGAAGATACTTTATAACCTTCATCGATGATTGCTCTGGATATGTACATGTATATCTTCTAAAGAACAAAGATGAAGCACTCAGCATGTTCAAGATATATAAAGCAGAAGTGGAAAACCAACTAAACAAAAAAATAAAAGTTCTTCGTAGTGACAGAGGAGGAGAGTATTATTCAAATGAATTCTCTAACTTCTGTGAAGAACATGGCATAATACACCAATGCATTGCGCCGTACACACCGCAACAGAGCGGTATAGCTGAACGGAAAAATAGAACCTTAGTAGAAATGGTCAACTCAATGCTAATACAAGTAAAGTTGCCACTAGGACTTTGGGGATAAGCACTTCTCGCAGCGTGCCATATCCTAAATAGGGTTCCTTCTAAGAAGTTTAACACTTCAACATATGAGGTATGGAAAGGTAGAAAACCTAATCTAGGATATCTTAAAGTGTGGGGTTGCCTCGCATATTGTAGAATGCCTGATCCCAAAAGAACTAAATTAAGATTCAGAGCTATTAAGTGCGCCTTTGTAGGGTATGCACAAAATAACAAAGCATATAGACTCCTAGACTTAGAGTCCAATACAATCATAGAGTCTAGAGACGTTGAGTTCTTTGAAAACTCACTATCCTTAGAGTCAAAGGATAATGAAATCCAAACTCCAACAGAGAAACCTATGGTAGAAGCTCAACATGAAGTTGAAGTTCCAATAGAACCACGTAGAAGTCAAAGGGTAAGAATAGAAAAAAGTCTTGATCCTGAACAGATAGACTCTCAACGTATCTCTTTTCATCTCGTAGAAGGAGATAGAGAGAATGTTATTAGAAAGATACCTATAGTTATGACTATAGAAGATAATCCAACAACATATAGAGAAGCTGTAACTTCTAGAGATTCATCTTTTTAGAAAGAAGCTATCAATGATGAGATGGACTCGATTATGTCAAACCAAACCTAGGAACTGGTGGATCTACCTCCAGCTTCTAAACCCATAGGGTGTAAGTGGGTATTTAGAAAGAAATATCACACTGATAGAACTATTCAAACCTTTAAAGCTAGATTAGTAGCTAAAGGATTCAGACAAAAAGAAGGAATAGATTATTTTGACACATACTCACCTGTGGCAAGAATAACATCTATTAGAATTATGTTTGCTTTAGCATCCATACATCAGCTGTATATACATCAAATGGATGTAAAGACTGCTTTCCTTAATGGAGACCTCGACGATGAGGTATACATGGAACAACCTGAAGGGTTCGTTCTGCCAGGAAATGAGAAGAAAGTCTGTAAACTAATTAAATCATTGTATGGACTAAAACAAGCACCTAAACAATGGCATGAGAAGTTTGATTCTAAAATACTTTCTCATGGTTTTATGTATAATGTAGCAGACAAATGCATATATTTCAAAACAAATAGTAACTATATAATTGTTATTTGTTTATACGTTGATGACCTGTTAATAATAAGTAACAAGATGGAAGGTGTAACTGAAACAAAGAAGTTTCTGTCTTCCGTATTTAAAATGAAGGATCTTGGACAAGTTGATACCATTATAGGTATTAAAGTTAAAACTCATAGTGAGGGTTATCCGCTATGCCAATCTCATTATATTGAGAAAACAATAAACAAGTTTAAACACCTGAATATTAAAGAAGCGAAAACCCCATTCGATCCAAGTATCAAGTTAAATGAAAATACTGGAAGAGCAGTTGCACAATTAGAGTATACGAGTGTTATAGGAAGTCTAATGTATGCAATGCAATGCACTAGACCAGACATCGCATATGCTGTGAGTAAACTAAGTAGGTTTACTAGTAATCCCAATGTAGAACACTGGAAGGCAATAGGAAGAGTACTTGGTTATTTAAAAGCAACCAAAGACTTAGGGTTATTTTACTCAGAATTTTCAGCTGTACTTGAAGGATATACCGATGCAAGTTGGATATCGAGTGCAGTTGACAATAAATCCATTACTGGATGGGTTTTCACCTTAGGAGGTGCAGCTGTATCTTGGGGATCCAAGAAACAAACCTGCATAACTCACTCAACTATAGAGTCTGAGTTCATAGCCCTTGCTGCAACAGGTAAAGAGGCTGAGTGGCTTAGGGATCTTCTTTTAGAAATTCCATTCTATGCGAAGTCGATACCGGCTGTTTCGCTACATTGCGATAGTGAAGCCACATTAGCTAGAGCCTACAGCGGCACTTATAATGGGAAATCCAAACATATAAGTCTAAGACATGACTATGTAAGACAATTGATTCAAGATGAAATCATTGCAATATCTTATGTAAAGTCAAGTAATAACTTAGCTAATCCTTTTACTAAACCTCTAATGAGAGAGGTAGTAAGGACAACATCCAGAGGGATGGGGTTGAAACTCTTTTCAAAAGATTTCACCAGTGATGGAAACCCAACCTAAAATTAGAAAATCTCTATATAAGGGTTCAATGGGTAAAAACAAGTCACTGATACGTGAAAGGTTTCAGTACTAAATTATAAATATATACCTCATCCAGGATTATAGTGTTGGCCGTTACAGAAAGAAGGTTGAGTCTCAGAAACTCTTAATGCAGTCCAGTCTTAAGGATAAATGTCTGAAAGTAATGGAGACACTGGAAGGATTATGAACGTAGAGGTGGTGCCGCCTCTCATGAGAATGGTAGTTTTCTCGGGATCTTTCATGAAACAGGATAAGCACAAGGCCATTAAATGTGCTGAGCAAGAATTGTGGGAACTCAAATAACACTTACAAAGTATGTGTGTGGTATTTTCGGTCCTGTTATCTAAAAATAATTGGTTCAAAGCTGCGGCTACCAATAATTTCGATGGGTCTTTGAAATACTTACATTAAGGAAGGATTCAAATCGAAAAATATCTTTCTTTATGCATATAATCTTTTATACTCTGGCAGACATCGCTTTTTTTAATTTTAAATTATTTTTAAAACAAGTGGGGGATTGTTGAAAAAAGTTTGTTTTAAAAACAATTTTAAAAGAAAAAATAGGCGTTTGGTTTTTGTCCCATATCGGATGGAAGAAAGAATTTTTACCTTTTTATAAGTAGGGTGTTGTGCACCTTACTTATTTATGGTGGAAGAGAGGGAGAATGGTGGCTTGCGTGTTCCAGTGCGAAGCACTGGAACACCGCACACGCGCACGGGCTCGGTCTCGGACTCGGTCTCGGGCACGGGCACAGGCACGGGCTCGGGCTAGGTGCGAGGGCGTGGGCATGTGAGGCAGTGTGGCTGTAGAAGCGCTAGTGGCGCGCTTGGCACTTCGCACGTGCGCATCGTGTCGCAGATGGGTCGCGACCTCGCAGACCGGAGCGAGACTGGTGTGAGTCGCGGTGCGACAGAGGCTAGGTAGTAGGTCAGGTGGCTGGGTTCGGAACAGAGGAGGTGCTGTGGGTGGGAGGTCTGACAGAGAGACCTCTCTGCTTTTTATAGAGAGCTGCAGGGCTAATTAGAGGGACCTGTGTAATTGCTCATGTAGTAACGGTCCATACCATGCACTAACAGCTGCATATGGCTAGCCCAACAGTCAGAAACGGCTAGCCATTGAGTCTAAACAGCCAGCATGCAGGTGCATAAATCCCACATGCACAACAGTCAGAAACTGCCATAAACGGCTAGTTTCTCACAATGGCCAAAAAACGGCTAGTGCCATTATAGCTCTGGACCAAAACTGCCAGCCACCCTTGCCTATATAAACCGGACAGGTCTGGTTCATTCTAACACAACAACAACAATCACAACCATTACTATTGAACCAGCACCCATCTGAGTCTATTAGCCTCTCGGTTTGGTTGATTCAAACCAAGCTACTTAGACCAGCGTAGTGGTCTACTGCTACAAGAAGAAGACCTCCATTCTTTTTCTTTATCTGCCATAGTGTGTTATTAAGTTCCATAGTGGTTCCTTCGTTTTTGTTGAACGCAGAACCACATAAGGCTCGTCGTATCTTGGAAGCAATCCGCCTGCAACCTATCAGCAGACTCAAAATAATTTGAGTAGGGGCGAATTACGCTTTAAGGACAGTGTGTTTTTTCACGTGCTTCAGCCTGTCCTTATTTCTCGAATTTTCCAATTAATTTATTTTTTAAGATCAGAAATTTTCTCAACAGTCTTTTGAGGCAGCTCTTATATTATATGTTATAGAAAAATGTTCAGAAAAATATCCGCACATGATCAATGTAATATAAGCCAAATTACAAAAGAAAAGGACAAAAGGGCCCCCACTTGTGTTTTCCCTTCATAGATGTCCAACATATTTGATGGTAAATAAACATCATGGTGGCACTTTATGAAGGTTTCAACGGTGGTGTCATTATCTTATCATTGCTGCTTTCGGTGATGTGGTACACTTGAGCTTTGAATCTGTCTCATTTTATGCTCAAATCCTAAACTGATATGAAAAAAGTGGATGGATGGCATGGATATATAAAACCCATACATGACGATAGCCCCCACAGAGCCCATCGGGTGGGAAGCAGATTGGCTGCTGTACCCTACACCAGCGACGTTACTGGTGTGGCGAGCACAGACGAGGGCTTCAATCTTGAGCACCGTTACTGGTGTGGCGAGCGCAGACGAGCGCTTCAATCCTGAGCACCGTGAATGTATGAACGGTCTAGAAAGGATTAATGTTCGGTGGACCCCACAATGATGTATTTAGTATATATATCCACACCGTCCACCCATTTGGCTTGATCATTTTAGCCCATCGTACCCAAAATGAGTCATAACCAAAGCTCAAGTGGACCACACCACAAAAGGAAGTTAGGACAATGATTCTCATCATTAAAACATCCCTCGGGCCCCCCATGATGTTTATTTTCCATCCAAACTGTTCATAAGGTCACACTGACCTGGATGAAGGGTAGAAACAAATATCAGATTGATACAAAACTTCTGTGACCCCAGGAAGGTTTCAATGGTAGACGTTCACTCTCCACTGCTTTCTGCAAGGTGGTCCACTTGAACTTTAGTTCCATCAATAAAGCATTGCAACGATGTCCGAAAATGATTGACTTCTCTAGTCGGTCACCATGCAATTCGCGTCCCCTCGGGTGGCAGGAGGCAATCATTGACTTCTCTGGTCTTAGATAATTAAATACGCAAATAATGATTCAAGCCACATTCTCTCCACTAATGTCCCCGCCTTGGGGTAATGCTGGGGCTTGATTCACCGCATGTGAGGTTGAAGAGCCGACTTGTGGCACATGTGTGAGATCCGGAGGCTCAACAGCTGTGGCCCACTGTTAAAATTTCTTAGTCCCCAAAACAGCAAGATCTGCCCATTGTGTGGGCCCCGTTTGCATGTCGAATGTGTACCACTGGTCGTTTTTATTCTTCTAACTGCTTACTTTTCTAGTGTAGGAGTGTACTGAATGAATAGTAAGCTGGCCTGAATTTTGGTGCAGGGTACACTCATGGTGGCCCCCAACTGATGAACGGTCTGGATCTCATTTATATCTGCCATGGAGCATCGATTCCCTCTTTAATCTCCATGCGAATATTTCCCCTGTTTGGTCTGAGAAATGCTGAAGCAATCTACGGGAATCGCCCATTGTGGTCGATTTGCGCTGCCATTCGACCCCTGTTTCCCGAACACAGCTTCGGTGGATTCGAAATCCACCAACCTGACTGTGGGGGCCCACCTTGATGAATGTGTTTTATATTGAATCTGTCCATCCGTTGCGAAAGATCATTTTAGCATATGAGCCCAAAACTGCCTCAAGTCAAAATCTCAGCTGGACCATTTGAACGCCCACCATTAAAAATTTATTTGGGAACGGGAATGTGGCCCCCCAGAAGTTTTTAATGGTCAATACCACTGTTACCTAAGATGGACGGTGTAGATATAAGACACGTACATCAATGTGGTCCCCACAGTCACGGATACACCGACCTCAGTGAATCGGGGTATCCACTGAAGCTGTTTCCCGGGTGATTTCTGAGAACGAGTACCCGGTTGCCTGCGTACGTATGTGGGGAGTCCGTGCAACAAATATATTTATGGGTCCCATAGTGATGTGTAAAATCTACTCTGTCCATTAGTTGGGCCATCTTATTTTTAGGACGATAGTTAAAAAGTAGGATGAAACCCAAACTCAAGTGGGTCAGATCGCAGAAAAAAATGGGGACAGGAACGCTTACCATTGAAACCTTCCAGTCGTCCACCATGATGTTTATATAAAATCCAATCGGTTCATAAATTGAATCCCATCTGGATGAAGGGGAAAGAAAATCCTGATCTATAACTTCTTTGGCCCCAAGAAAGTTTTAGTGGTGGGAGTCCCTGTCTCCACTGTTTTTCGCAGTCTAACGTACTTAGGCATTGGATGTCTAATTTTTGGGATGACAATTTAAAATGCGTTTAATCAACTAATGGATGGATCAGATTCAACATATACAACACAGTGGGCCCACAGTGCTTTCTGTTAAACGGCTCAATGTTCGGCAGGTGTTCCATATTGGGGATGTAAATCGGCCGCTAATTGTGATTTGCGCGAATCGTTTTGTTTTAGATGTGTATTTGCTGTGGTTGGAGTAGAACAAATAGGAAGTGAGTTTTTGTGCCTCAACATGTAGCACACATTGACTATGGAAGCACAGAATCATATGTGGGGCCCACTGTGATGTTTCTGTTATATCCATTCCGTCAATATGTTTCACCAGCTCATTTTAGCACATGTTTCCAAACGGAAGAAAGAACCAAAATTCAAGTGCCCCACCGCACTAGAAACATTGATGATTGAACGTCAATACATTGAACTTTCTAGGGTGCCATGCAAGTTTTTAATCAGGCTTATATTTGAGGGTTATCCTAATCCTAGCATGAATCACTTTATGAACGAAAAAGCTTGGTTGTTAGCCTTAAAAGATATATTTATATCTCTAGAATAACTAATCTTGTTGCTTAAGAATCTCAAAATGAAATAGACCATCCTTTTTGTAAAGATATCATTCCCAAGTCGATGATGCTCTTCGTTATGCTACACAGATTTTCTCTCCTCATAAAATACCTTATCATATTATATATATATATAAAAAAAAGATGATTAGAAAACGTAAAAGGAGAACTAAACCATGATCATTGTTATGCCCCATTCTTTGTTTCAAGCCAGGGGGAATCTACAATGCCAGGGGGAATCCATATTACCTAGTGTGAATCTACAATGCCATGAGAATCCATATTGCTTAGGTAATTTAAATTTATGCACATCTTAATCACCTTTCTAAAAAAGGAAACAAATAAAAAGGGAAAAAATGGAGCTTCATCTTGATTGGAACTTCATTTTCTGATATTTAGATAATTAGTTTTAAGGTTGGAATTGTTTGTGATTCATGTAGCTTATGGTCACCACCATTGTCTAACATCGATTAAAGTAAAGAAAGGAGTGCATTTTTTCTTGTCTCACTTTTTTTCAATAGAATGTTAAGATGAATTGAGTGATGTAGAGATGAGGATGTTAAGATGCATCTCTGGGAAAACTAAGAACTATAGAATTAAAACAGAGGATTCCCCTTGCCACTGTGGATTCCTATTGTCGAGATGCATGAGATAATCTGTTTTGATAGCCCAATGTAGAGTGCTAGGGGGAATCCATAGTGTCAAGGGGAATCCACAGTGCTCAGTGGGAATCCACAATGCCTAGGGGGAATCAACAACGCTCAACGGGAATCCACAATGCCCAGTGGGAATCCATAGTGTTTAGTGGGAATTTACAGTGTACAGGAGGAATACACAGTGGTAGGGGGAATCCATAGTGCTTGGTGGGAATCCACAATGCCCAGGGGGAATCCATAGTGCCCAGTAGGAATACACAGTGGCAGGGGAAATTCACAGTGCTCAGTGAGAATCCTCAATGCCCAGGGGGAATCAACAATGTTCAGCGGGAACCACAGTGCCCAATGGGAATCCATAGTGCCAGGGCGAATCCACAGTGCTAGGGAGATTGCACAGTGCTTAGTGGGAATCCAGTTAGCATAGGAAAATATTGAGTACTCAAGGAAAATTCAACCCACATTTGGATCTCCACCCATAACACTTTTTCACTTCCTCGTGCACATTACCATCCATATTAACATTTACATAGAGAATCAGTAAAAGAGATGGTTTACCTATTTTCATTTATCAGATTATTGTTGTGGGCCCTAGCTTTCTTCTCCATTACAATTTAGTCTGACCATTATCTTAGACGTGCATCACTATATGGAGCATCGGATGATGACCACTAAAGTCATAAGAAGAGGGGAGATGAACGGTCCATTGATGTCGTAGATGAACAGATGATATGCATTGCCCTGGTGGGACCTCTAAACCTTACTTCGAAGCTTTCTATCTTTTTCTTGGTACGAAGAATGTGGTGGATCCACGTACAACGTGCTTCGCGCCAACGGCCCCACCCTTTAAAAACATACATGATCCTATATGGAGCAAACCGCATGTTAGAAGACAAATCAAATCCATTCATATAAAAAAGGTTTTAATTAGGAGTCATTGGAAAAAGTTTTAAGGAAATGGTCAATACGGGTGGATTACGCCGATGCAAATCCATTGTACTAAGGAGAAACGTTTACGCTGTTCTGGGCCACACACTTAGCCTAAAAAAATGTAAAAATCCCTAACGTGGGTTTGAAAATGCTCCATTTATTGTGAACGGCTCAGATTAGCCATCCGGTGGCTAGAAACGTTGATTTCGTGGGCCCCACATTCTTCACTTGAAAAGGCTTCGAAAGTCTTCTATCACAAGCCATTTCGTAAGCTGCACCCCTTGTCAAGGGGCAAAACCGACCACAAAATGTTCAAAATTTCATGAAAAGGCCAATCTGAAAACCTCCCACGAGAAATTAGACTCTTAGTTAAAAGAGCCACAACTCGGGGCTAATGCAGTTAAATCCCCTTTTAAGGGGCGCTGGCCTTTCGGAGGCATCTCCTGCGCAAGGAATCTGGGTGGGGCCCACCATGAGGTTTGTGAGCAATCTACGCCATCCAACCATTTTGTGAGATCATTTTAGGCGTTGCGACCAAAATTGAACGGGATCCAAGATTTAAGTGGGCCGAAAACATGACGATTGAACCTCCGCAGTTGAAATATTCATGGGGCCACAGAAGTTTCAAATCAGAATAATATTTGTGTTTTCAGTTCATCTCAGTAGAAATGACATTATGAACGGTATGGATGGTATATAAACATCACTGTGGACCCCATAGAGGTTTCAACGGTAAGAATTTCCCTACACACCTTTTGCTTTAGTGCGGCCCACTTGACTTTTGGATCCCGTTCATTTTTGGTCTCAACGCCTAAAATGATCTCACAAAACGGTTGGACGGAGTAGATTTCTCACAAATTTCACGGTGGACCCCTCCCAGATTCCTGGCGCAGGAGATGCCTACGAAAGGCTTTCGCAGGCAATCCGCGCCCCCTTCTAAGAAGTACCCGGCTGCCTACGCACGTATTTAGGGAGTCCGTGCAACAAATATATTTATGGGTCCACTGTGATGTCTACATAAAATCTACTCCGTCCATTAGTTGCACCATCTTATTTTTAAGACGATCGTTAAAAAAAAGGATGAAACCCAAGCTCAAGTGGGTCAGATCACAGAAAACAATGGGGACAGAAATGCTTACCATTGAAACCTTCCTGTCATCCACCATGATGTTTATATAAAATCCAATCCGCTCATAAATTGAATCCCATCTGAATTAAGGGGAAAGAAAATACTGATCTAAAACTTCTTTGGCCCCGAGAAAGTTTTAGTGGTGAGAGTCCTTGTCTCCACTGTTTTTGGTGGTCTAACGTACTTAGGCATTGGATCTGTCTAATGTTTTAGATAACAATTTAAAATGCGTTTAATCAACCGATGGACGGATCAGATTCAGCATATACAACACGGTGGGCCCACAGTGCTTTCCATTACACGGCTCAATGTTGCGGCAGGTGTTCCATTGGGGATGCAAATCGACTGTTAATGGCGATCCGCACGAATCGTTTTGTTTTAGAGATGTATTTGCTGTGGTTAGAGTAGAACAAATAGGAAGAGAGTTCCGTGCCTCAACATGTCGCACACATTAACTATGGAAGCATGGAATCATGTGTGGGGCCCACTGTGATGTTTGTATTATATCCATTCCGTCAACCTGTTTCGCCAGCTCATTTTAGCACATGTTGCCAAACGGAAGAAAAAACCAAAATTCAAGTGCCCCCACCACACGACAAACATTGATGATTGAACGTCAACCCATTGAAGCTTCTAGGGTACCACATAAGTTTTTAATCAGGCTGATATTTGTGGGTTACCCTAATCTTGGTGGGAATTACCTTATGAACGGTCTGGATAGCGTACAAACATCATAGTGTGCCCCAAGAATGTTTCAACAGTATACATTTCTGTTTCTACTGTTTCCTGTAGTGTGGTCCATTTATTATGGTTTGGTTCTCCTACATGTTTGGCCTCGTCTCCTAAAATGAGCTGCAGAAACGGATGGATGGAGTGGATATAACACAAAAGTCAAAGTGGACCCCACATAGCTTAAGGTTACGGTGAGTCGCATATGGAATCCGGCCTTTTAGTTCTAAGCCATTAATTTCATATTTACAATAGTTAGAAGGCCATGATTCCAAAAACACCTAAGTGGGGGAATTCTAGCCCCTCAATTCGTGTCCAACCAATGAACGGAGAATAGTGAGGAAAGGACTACTTATTGGATGTTTAAAGTAGTCCAGGTTGACAAATGAGATATAATACTATTCCAGGGTTGAGAGAGAGAATTTGTTAAACTACGTTTGGGTTGTCCCTTTACAGAAGAGGGGCCTTGGTGTAAGAACCATTTGCTTCTGACAAATGTGAGATTTGTTTTGGGGCCCACATCCTAAGATGGTTGGTTGATTTTAACTGTCCATGTTCTTGGTCCTACAATAAAGAAGCTATTACCCAATATTCATGCTTCAGTGATCATCTTAGCCTTTGACTTTTGGACTTGAATGGGAGCCAATTGAAAATATTCTTTCCAATATTCCAAATTCATCTAATTAAACATGGGGAAAAAGAGAAATTTGATTTCAAGCAGTGTAAGATTAGTACAGGATCGTCAGCATGTGTGGCTCCATTGGGGCCCACATACTGAGATGGTCCAATAATGTTAACTGTTCATTTTTTTTAGTATTACAATATATAACCTATGGTCCAATAATCAAGCTCAATGATGATGTTGGCATTTGATTTTTGGAGTTGAATTTGAGCCAATTTAAAATTTTCTTTCCAATCTTCTAAATTCATTATCACATGGTGTTCTTAGGAATCATTCATTTAGCATAGTCTCAAACTACAGTGATCCATGTAGCGTAGCATCTAGAACATGGACGGTTAAAACCATTCGACCATCTCAATATGGGTCCCAATGAGCCTTACATATGCTGGCGAACCTGAGCCGTGAAATGCCCACTCATTAATTTTGTGTATTAATTTGAAATGTGGATGTGGTTAATTGTCAAAATTTTTATCATCAATATTACACTATATACACTAACCAAAATTAATGCTTGATTTTTTTTATAAAAGAGAAATGATCCATTGCTCTCAGAGCACTAAAATGTATATGGAGCTCCTAGTTGGGATTGCCCAAATGATCAATCTGAGCTGTCCATTAGCTCCTGCATTTTATCAGATGATTCAAACCATCTGATTGATAGATTATAGTATGGATGGTTATGATCATTTGTGGAAAAAATAGATTCAATCAGAAATTTGATCCATCTATATCTAGGGGCCATCATATGGATTGCTTATATGATTTCGAGGAATCCACTTCTAGCAGACAATCATATCCATCCAATCGTTGCTTGGAAAATGGATGGGTATAAAAAGAAGGCCAACCAACGGATGGCTCAGATCATCTGATCAGCGTGATTTTCACTTAGCAGTCCATGAAATTCTTGTGGCACTGTGTGGACAATCCAGACCAATAAAGATACAAGCATGACATGTCGACTTTCACATACAACCCTTCTTCCCAACAACATGTCATGTGTAAGACATCCAAACCGTGCAAAAGCTAAGCTACGACATGTCGTTTATATGGTGGGCCCCATGGTGGATGGGAGATCCCAAAAGATCTTCTCCATTATATAACCATGATTCTCCAACTCAGGTCCCGTTAAATGTGGGTTGCTAGTTCCAGATGGCCCATTTTCATCGAATTGATCTAGCTGAGGTATGGGCCATACTGGGACCTATTTGGATGATCAGTCGCATATATCATCAAAAGTTGCACCCCACACTTGTAAGATTGCCTGATAAAACAAAACCAATTTCTTTCAATGGAACATCATGTATTACTGCATTCAACGGCCAATAATCCATTGATGGATGGTTTCACTTCTGGACACTTTTGGGTTTTATCATATAATCACCACAACCAGCAGGGTCCCGTTCCTCTTAAGTCCTCGTAGAAAGTGGGCCACATTTATAAAGAAAGTGGACTCAAGGTTTCATCATTAATCTTTAGGTTTAGTACTTTTATTGGTTTATTGCTTTTTAGTCCACCATTAAAGTTTCTACTTAAAAAAGCTCATGGTGCGTTTGGTTGCTCGATTGAATTGAATTACAATAATCCAATGGAATGACTATATTTTTTAAGCAACTCTTATACAATGTTAAATGAGTTACAGAAAAACATACGCACATAATCGATGCAATATAAGCCAAACCTCAAAACAAAAAGCCATAAGGGCCCCCACCTGTGTTTTCCCTTCATCCAGGTCTATATGAGCTTATGGACAGATTGGATGGTAAATAACCATCATGGTGGCCCCTCAGGAAGGTTTGAACGTGGTATCATTATCTTATCACAACCGCTTCCTGTGATGTGGTCCACTTGAGTTTAGAATCTGCCTCATTTTTGGGCTCATATATACCCTAAAATGATATGAAAAAAGTGGATAGGACGGTGTAGATAAAACACATACATGACGGTGGGCCCACAGAGCCCTGGGGTGGCAGTAGGGCTGAAATTCGGGCAGGTTTGGGTTGGGTCGAGGATTGGTGCTCAACCCTAACCCAACCCAAGGTTCCTATACCTTAACCCTAACCCTAACCCAACCCAACCTCGGGTTGGGAATTCTCAACCCAAGCCCAACCCAAGTGGGCTCGGTTGGGTTGATCACGTTAGTCGGGTTGATACATGCTAATATTTTCGTTATTACATTAGTCTATTATGTTTCAATACACGTCTTATCCTTTGTATAAAACTCAGGACTTAGCAAAAATTGGACAATTTCTTCCTTTTGTTTCTCGAACTCTTCTTTCCTCTGATTTTTCAGGATCTCTTCTTCTTCCCTTTCTAATCTTTCTTCTCAGGCCGGTGTACCAGTACCTATGGTACGCTCTTTTTACCCTTAAAAGATCTTCTTTTCTTCATAGTGTCTTTTATTTTATCATGTCGGAAACTTCGTGCTCTAACGTGATTTCCAAGGTGGGACTTGGAGATTCTGAGTCGGACTTGCCTCCAATGGAGCCTCAGGAGGTGGATCCTAGGGAATCCCATTCCAGGACAGCTGATCCTGCGAATGACGAAGAACCCAAACTTCTTGGGTCGACAGATGGAAGTGCGACGACTCAGAAGGATTCTTTTGAGCTGGACAGCGTAGTCTCGCAGATTACCCAAGAAGAACTAGATGCTACGAGGAAAACATTCGAAATTTCTGATTCCGTAGGATTTAGGATCCCTGACCGAGCTGATAAGCCGAGCCGACCTCGTCAGGGGGAGACGATTTTCTCTCTGATGCATTTGGAGGCCGGGCTGAGGTTGCCTTTGCATCCTTTCGCACGCGATGTCCTTAGTATCTTAGGTCTTTCTCCAAGCCAGCTGCAACCCAATGGTTGGAGATGTATGGTGGGATGTTATATCTTGTGGTAAAGGGTAGGGAATAAAGAACTGACCTCGAACGAACTTTTTTCAATGTATTGTCTCAAGTCTCCGGGAGGTGAAGGACTTTATTACTTCTCTTCTTACTCGAGTCAGGGTGGCTCGGTGGTAACCGGTCTGCCGTCTTCCAAGAGAACTTGGAAAAGGAAGTGGTTCTTCGTGTCGGGGAACTGGGAGGCTTCATCGGACGAGCTTCATCCTAAGGAGTATATGGTTCGAGCTGATTTTGCTCTACCAGGTTAAGCTGCATCCCGACCTTCTTGAGCCTCTAGCATTTTAGTCTTTGTTCTTATTATTATTATTTTTTTGTCTCCTGATGCACATTCCTTCATGTGTGCACCTGTTGTGACCATTCGGGTAGCCCTTCTGCTGTGCAAGACAGGAAGATTCGAGCTGCCCGAGCTTGCTCTCTTGAAGAGAGGGATTTTCACAATTTAATAACGGTCGATTCCGTTCGTGAATCAGGTCAGCTCGTTTGAGAGGCAATAACGTCGTCGTTTCACATATTATTACCTTTTGCATCCAACTATCTGACACATTCTTCTGTATTCTGAGCAGGTATGGGTCCGAAGGCAGTCTTGAAGACCTACAAAATACCTGTTAGAGTCCTTGATCATGGTGGGTAGAGCTCTGCTGAGCTCCCGAGAAAGAGGGTGGCCACAGAGGCTCAGAGGCAACAACGGTTGCCCTAGTCCTTCGTATGTGGGTCTAGGCAGCCTTTGGGCTCGAGCTCTTCCCCAGTGAGGGTTGAGCCTTTGGCTGCTAGGCCTCCAGCTGCTGAGGTTGCGGTTATTGACGTTCCAGATACCTCTAATTCTCGAGTCGAGTCGTTTGCGAGCCGACCTGTGACACGTGCCAGCTCATCTGGCACTCCCACGTAGTCCACTGAAGCAGGGTCTGCTCGACCATCTGCTGACACTGGTTCGTCATGTCCACCCCAACATCCTCGGACTTCTTCTGCTGCTCCTGCTTGAGGTGTCAAGCCGCGAGAAGACCAGGTCGACATGCCTCCGATCACGGAGCAGTTTGCGACCCGGATTGATGGCGTTGACGCATACATGCACGCCAATAGTAGCATCCCACAGGATCTGAATTCACTGGCCATGTCAAATCCTGATCAGATGGTGGGGGTTACGATAGAGAGCAGCCTCAGGGTAAGCTACCTCCTACTACCTTCTCTTTTTCGTTTTGCGTGCTCGCGGTCATTTTATTAACCATTATCACTTTTCTTTATAGGATTCGGCTTTACTGATTATGATTCGTCAGAAGATGGCTGAGCAGACCCACCAGATGCAGAAGGTTTTGGTTGTGGCATATTCATGGAAGATGAAGGCTGAAGCCGTGAAGGCTAAGTTGAAGAAGAGCTCATCCGAGCTGGCGGCGGCTCGGTTGGAACTGAAGACTGCCCAATCCGAGCTGAAGGTGGCACAATCCGAGCTGAAGGTGGCACAATCCGAGCTGGAGGTGTCCCAGGCGCAAGTTCAATATCTTGAGGAGGCTCTGAAAGAGTCTTCGGCCAAGGCTCAGTTGGATGAAAATAAGATCAGATCACTCAAGGGTGCTCTCAAGACGGCTGAGGAGGAGAAGGTGGACCTGGTTAGACTCTTAAAGGAGGTCCAGCTAAAGTCTTTGACCGAGGTCAAAGGTCTGAAGGCTGAGCTGGAGAAGCTGAATGTGGTTTCTGAGGAGTTGTATAACCACGGCTTCCAGGACTGCAGGCGGCTTGTCCTCAAGCACTTCCCAAACCTCGATCTTACTCCTGTTGATGATGACGATGATGAAGATGAGGTCGTCGGGGAGGGATCTGCTAAAGGGGCTGCTCTAACTGATGCTCAGGTCGGGGACGCTGAGGCCGGCCCGTCGAAGGTTGTGAAAGATTGAAAGAACATATATGTTTTTTTTATATATGCCCTTCTGAGGCTTTTCATCTTCATCACAACTTGTACAATCATACACTTTTCTTTTATATGCCCTTTTGAGGCTTTTCATCTTCATCAGTTGTGCTTCCATAGATGCTTTTTGTGATTTCTATCGTGTTTGTTTCATTTCGTACTTGATTAAAATTTATCTAAGTAGATTGGATGAATGAGTCGTGTAGCTCTCAGGGTAGCTCACGACTAGGTCGACCTGCGTTATTATGCTCTTTCGTTTTATGATCTTGAACTCCTGTTAAGCTCCTGACCATTTAAGATCACACCTGCTCTTTGTAGCATGGTAAATCCGGCTTTTACGACCTAGTGGTCGAGCTCGGACTTCCTTAGCCAATACTTAGTCTCCATATAGCGTAGCAGATCTGACCTCATGGTCTTGTGACCGAACTTAGATTGCTTTTGCAGAAGACATTATGTATGCCAAACTTAGTTTGTAGACATGTTTGACATTAAGAATAAAGATCTTCGAAAAAAGTTCTGTCTTTATTGGAATGAGGGTTCAGGGTTTGATGTACACACTATGCACCATTTGAGGATTCCTGACCCATTTACGGATAGTAAACTTTGAGGTGATAAGCATTCCATGGGTAAGGGAGAGGTTAGCCTTCCATATCCTCGAGCCAATAAGTGCCGGGACGAAGTGAGCTGAGTACTTTGTACGGCCCCCCCAATTGGGGCCGAATACGCCAGCTTTTTCTTTGGCATCTTTCCTGACTTTTCAAAGGACGAGATCGCTCGCTCGGAACTGCTATTTTTTTACCGTGGCTTGTAATATCGCTGAACCCTGTGCTGATATGCTGCCATTCGAACTTGAAAAGTTTCCCTCGCTTCGTCGAGCAGGTCAAGGTTCATTCGTAGTTGATCTTCATTTTGGTCGGGCTGATGATGACATGTTCGGTAAGTGGGCAATCTGACCTCCGCGGGAATCATGACCTCGGCTCCAAAAGCTAAGGAGAAAGGCGTTTCGCCAGTAGTAGATCGAGCCGTGGTTCTATAGGCCTAGAGTACCTCGGGGAGTTCTTCCGCCCGTGCCCCTTTCCTTTCTCCAAGCTTTGTTTTGAGATTGTGTTTGATGATTTTATTGACAGCTTTGACCTGGCCATTGGCTTGCGAATGATGAGGAGAGGAGTACACATTTTTTATGCCCAGGTTGCTGCAGAATTTGGGGAATCTCGCATTGTCTAACTGTCACCCATTGTTGGTTACTATTGTATTAGAAATCCCGAACCGGCACACGATCGACTTCGAGATGAAATCCGTCATTTTCCTCTCTGTGATAGTAGTTAGTGGCTCTGCCTCTGCCCACTTTGTGAAATAGTCGATGACAACGATTGCATATTTCACCTGTCCTTTGCCTGTCGGAAGAGGACCAATGATATCGACACCTCACTGAGCAAATGGCCATGGTCCGGATATGGAAGTGAGCTCTTCAGGTGGCAGGTGGGGGTACTGGGGCGAATCGCTGGCACCTGTCGCATTTTTGGACAATATCTCGGGCAACTTGTTGGATAGTGGGCCAGTAGTATCCTTGTTGAATCACCTTATGAGCAAGTGCTCTGCTCCCTGAATGGTTACCACGACAACCGAAATGGATTTCTCATATATAGCACGTAATCGGCTTATTCGGGTCCTAAACAACGTAGGCAAGGTAGAGAAAATCCTCTCTTATGAGGACTCCATCGATCAACGTGTAATGAGTAGATTTGTAGCGAATCTTTTGCGCTTCTATTTTATTTTCAGGCAATTCGCCAGATTGTAAAAATCGGGTGATGGAATCCATCCAGCTCTGATTTGTTGATACCATACCTCGATTGGCTCCTCCTGAGATATGCTTCGATGGGGGAGGAATTCGATGGGTGTCGTCCTGTTGAGCTCATCGTCCATGGATGATGCTAATTTTGCCAGTGAGTCTGCATTTATATTTTGAGTTTGTGGGACCTGAACGATCTCGTAATGATCGAAGCAGGATAGTAATTCTTGAGCTTTCGCTAGATATGTGCACATTTTGTTTCCTTTCGCTTGATACTCTATAGTTACCTGTCCGACTACTAATTGTGAATCACTATGTATTTTCAATTTTCTGACCCCTATGTCAGAAGCAAGGCGAAGTCCAGCTAGGAGGGCTTCGTATTCGGCTTCATTATTAGAGGCTCGGAAGCCGAACCAAAGAGCATATTGGACCTTCACTTCGTCTGGTGAAGCTAAAATGAGGTTGGCTCCGCAGCCCTGTGAATTAGATGACCCGTCAGCGTGCAATGACCATGCAGGTGCTACGGGATCATTTCTCGAAGAGCTTTCAGACCGTTTTTCTTCGGGAGGTAGGTCTGATTAGTGATCGCACTGACCGTCTACAGGGCTTGTCATTTCAACAATGAAGTCGGCGACTACTTGAACTTTGATTGCAACTTAAGGTCGGTATCGTATATCAAATTCGCCTAGCTCGATGGCCCACTTTGCAAGACGACCTGAAAGCTCCGATTTTTGCAACACTTAGCAAAGTGGCTGATCAGTTAACACTGCTATTGGGTGTGTTTGAAAATAAGGCCGTAGTCATCTTGCTGATGTGACTAGAGCCAAAGTGAATTTTTCAACGCATGAATACCGAGTCTCTACATCAAGGAGAGCCTTACTGACGTAATAAACTGGCCTCTGTGTTCCCTGATCATCGTGGATTAAGGCTGAGCTGACTACCGCCGAGGAGACTGCCAAGTACAAGAGTAGTTCTTCATCTGGCAGTGGTTTAGACAGCAAAGGAGGAGATCCTAGGTAGGCTTTGAGCTTGAGAAAAGCCTGCTCGCATTCTGGTGTCCAAGTCATCTCTTTGCACTTACGAAGCTGTTTAAAGAATGAAAGACATCAATCCGTAGCTTTATAAACGAACCGATTTAGGGTTGCGACCCGATCAGTAAGGTACTGAACTTCTTTCACTGACGTGGGTGAGCTCATGTTGATTAGAGCTCGAATCTTCTCTGGATTGGCCTTGATTCCACACTGATTTACCTTGAAACCAAGAAACTTTCCTGAGCCGACACTGAAGGCGCATTTGCTGGGATTGAGTTTCATCCGATATTTCCTTAAAATCTCGAACATGGTGCGAAGGTTGTCTACGTGGTTTTCCAACTTCAAACTTTTAACGAGCATGTCGTCCACGTAAACCTCCATGGTCTTACCGATCTGGTCTGCAAACATTTTGTTAACCAGACGTTGATATGTCGTTCCGGCGTTTTTGAGCTCGAAAGGCATCACCTTGTAGTAGTACAGACCTCGATATGTGACAAAAGCTATTTTTTGTCTGTCAGGTGCATGCATCTGAATTTGGTTACACCCAGAGTAGGCATCCATAAAATTGAGCAGCTCGTACCCTGATGTTGCATCAACAAGCTGATCTATCCTAGGTAATGGAAAACTGTCTTTTGGGTAGGCTTTACTCAGGTCGGTGTAGTCCACACAGACGCTTCACTTTCCGTTGGCTTTCTTCATTAAGACAACATTAGTAAGCCAATCTGGATAGCGTATCTCTTGGACAAATCCTACTTGACATAGTTTCCGGACTTCTTCCTCGATCATAGCATACCTTTCTGTGTTATAAGGACGTCTTTTTTGGTGGACTGGTTTGAAAGTCGAGTTAACCTTGAGTCGATGAACCATCACCTCAGGGTTGATTCCTGGCATATCTTGATGAGACCATGCGAAGACATCTGCGTGCTCCTTAAGAAAAGTTATCAGCCCTTTCTGTACGTCGCTTTTCAACCGAGATTCGATCTTCACAGCACGGGTCGGGTCGTCGTCCATAAGCAGGATTTCGACCAATTCCTTGGCAGGTGATCCGCGTTCTTCCGTCTCTCCCCTTGGATCAAAAGGGTATGTGAGACCGTTGAAACTGAATTTTTATTTTTTCCTCGCAGGGTCAGCTCGTAGTATCGACGGGCTTCCTACTGGTCTCCTCTGACCACTCCAACCCCATCATAATTTTGAACTTCATAGCCAGGTGGTAGATGGAAATACCGGCTTTGAGAGCTCGAAGGATGGGTCGGCCGATGATGGCATTTTAGGCGGAAGAGTTGTCAACGACGAGAAAATCAACCATGATCATTTTCTGATTAGGTTCTTCCCTTGTTGTGATCGGAAAAGTTATTTCTCCTTTTGGCATGACGCAATCTCTTGTAAATCCAGTCAAGGTGGTTTTCACCTGGCCTTAACGTAGATCGGTCGATTTTCATCTTTGCGAATGCTATGGCGTACAGGATGTCCGCCGAGCTCCCTGTATCGACCATCATCCTGTGGAGCTTCTTATTGGCGACCACCATTGACACCACAAGGGAATCATTATGTGGGTGTAGGATCCCTCGGGCGTTGTCCTTGGTAAATGTTATTGCAGATGAAGTAACCTTTGCGACCTTTGAGGGTCGGTTGGTTATGTTTATGAAGGGTCTTGGTTGTGACGTCCTTCCTTGTCGTACATAGGCCTCATGGAAATTGCTAGTCCCTGGTGGTGGGTCCGCCGAAGATCATGTGGATTTCTTCTATAGGATCATTATTGATCTACTTGTTAGTTTGTTCTACAGCCCTCCGGTTTTCCTAACGTTGGGCGATATAATCTTTTAAGAATCCCTATCAAATAAGGATCTCTATTTGTCGTTTTAGGTCGAAACAATCTGCTGTGTTATAACCATGGTCTTTGTGATATAAGCAGTTTTTCGATTTCGACCTTCTGTTGGGCTTGGTTTTTATTTTCCCAGGTCGTTTGAACGTGTGCTTGCCTTTTTCAGCCAAGTACACTTGCTCGATGGTTTTATTGAGCGGTGTGTACCTTTCAAATCACGGTGTTAAGGATTTGACTCTTCGGGTAGAATTGTTCCAACCTAGCGATTTACGATCCGCTTTGTGCTTTTTAACTGCTTCCTTCCTGACGATCTTTGTTTTTGGAGGACGTTCTATGTGCGTTGACCAATTCCTCCTCGTTGATGTGTTTGGCAGCTCAATCTGATAATTCCGCTACAGATTGAGGGGGCTCTTCTTCGACGGATCAGAGGAATTTTCGATCACGCAATCCTCCGATCATAGTGTAGAGCAATACGTCCTGAGTTAGATTTTCGATTTGTACTGCTTCGGAATTGAAATGCCCGAGATAGTCTTTTAAGGACTCATCTTCTTTTTGATTGATCGTAGCGAGATGAGTTGAATGCTTCCTCGGGTCAGTACTCTCGATGAACTGAGTAGCGAAGGTCCTACTTAATTCGAAAAACGAGCTGATTGACCTTGGCTTCAGGTTACGAAACCAAGTCCATGCTGAGCTTGTTAATGATAATGGGAAGGCCTTGCACATAATATGTTCACTGGCTTCGAGGATTTTCATTTGAACCTTGAAATGTTCCGAATGTTCTGCAGGATCTCCTATTCCAGAGTGTTGTTTGAGCTAAGGAATTTTGAATCCTCTAGGAAGCGGTTCATCACGGATTTCTTCCGTGAACGGTAACTCTGAGGAATCGACTAGTGCATCTACTGCAATAGGTGCTCTGGCACACTGTGCTTTCTATATGTCACCTACCCGTTCACGAAGTTCTTTCAGCTCGGCCTCCAGTGGGTTTATGTTGTCGTCTACTCGGTCAGCTATCCCAATGCTAGCTCGAACATGATCTAAGCAGGATGATCTTCTTTCTTCGAGCTTATGGCGCAGATCGCTCGCAGGAAAATTCGCTGTTGATCGAGATTTTGCCTTTGTCGCTCGACTGGCAACTTCATCTTCTTCGACACGCGCCTGGCTTGGAACGGGTTGCTGAGAATGCTCTAGTTGTGGAATTTGATGAGAGCGTTGGGATTGTTAAGGTTGGGGACGAGATCATTGAGGCTCGTCATGATTTCTGTAATCTGGAGTTGGGTGAACCAGACCGGTTAAGAGGGCTTTGATTTCATCAAGCCTTTGATCGACATGCCCGAATCGTTCATCAACGCTTTTCAGTCTTTCGGCGATACCTCCCACTTGTTCTTCGAGAGCGGACAATCTGATCACACGATTACGAGATCTTAGTTGTCCGCCTTGCTGAACAAAGTGGGATGACGTTTCATCGATCTGGATGGCAGGCGATTCAGGAATAAATCCTTCGTCGTCGGAACGTGGGGCTTCAGAAGGTCCAGCAATTGCGGGAGCCTTCCCCTTATATTTTCTTTTCCCAGCCATGATAATTCTGTTTTAAGATGGTGGGAGTGTCTTGAGCTTTTGGGTGAGAACACGGCTTTACTATCGAGAAAGATGTGAATTCCCACAGACAGGCCATGATAATTCTGTTTTAAGATGGTGGGAGTGTCTTGAGCTTTTGGGTGAGAACACGGCTTTACTGTCGAGAAAGACGCGAATTCCCACAGATGGTGCCAACTGTTGTTGTCGAAATTTCAACAACTAATGAGGTAAGGTTGAGATCTTCCTCTGAAACCCGCAAGGACGAACAACGGCTAAAGAAGGGGTCGGGAACCGGCCGTTAGTCCTCCGATGCTTAAGTCAGTCCAAGCTCTTCTGGAAAAATTAAAGTATCTCTCCTCTGAGTTAGAGATTTTCGTACCTTAATCATCAAAGGAGAAGCGTCCTTTTATAGACTTAAGTATTGGAGTTATACTCCTATAAGGAACGCAATTACCGTGGTGAAAATCTTGGATCTCCGAAATCTTCGGGTCATTCCGTAGTCGCTGGAGACGCTTGCACGTCAGTTGATGATTCTCCGAACCCTTCTCCCATTATCTCGGCGTAAGCCTAGGACCACGGGATTGTTGTCGAAAGACCTAGCTCGTCGTAAGGCCGAGGTCGGCTTCTGTAGGCATCTCGAAGTAAATCTCCTCGTCAGGTTGGATGATACCGACCTGTCTTCAGGTCGGTCTGTAGTTGGTCAGGTCGGGTCAGGCCTGACTTGAGGTCAGCTCGTATTTTACCTATAACACCCCACACAGTCCCTGGCCACAGGAATATCTCTGTTCCGATCTACCTCACGTGTTTTAGGGGTACATGGTTTCCTTCGTGAGTGCGGATCGTCTATGTTGAAGGCACAAAAAAAAAAAAAAAAAAAAAATTCAGTGCTCACATCATTATAAATGACAATGAGCTTACAAAACAAGCCGATTTTCCCTCTCAAGTATGGATTGCGTGCTACACAACCCCACTTTTAACATGTGGAATTTCTCTGGGTGTCACCGTGATCTATTGGTTAGATCCGCACCGTCCATCAATTTTTTTATATTATTCTAAAGCATAAGTCAAAAAGTGAGGCACATCCAAAACTCAAGTGGACAACACAACAAAAAGCATTGGATTGAACGAGTGACGTTGAAACTTTCCTATGGTCCACTGTGAGGTTTATTTGCCATCTAATCTCTTTATAAGGTCACTCATACCTTGATGAAGGGAAAACACAAACATCACCTTGATCAAAGTCGTCTATGGCCCCAAAAAGTTTTCAATGGTAGGCGTTCAATTCCCACTCTTTTCTGTGGTGTGGCTCACTTGATCCTTGGATCTGACTTGTTTTCCTCCTTGTGACTAAAAGGTATGAAACAAAATGGATGGACAATGTGGATTTAATAAATACATCATGATGGGCTCCACGGAATCTCCACATTTAAGACGTGGAATTTTTAGATGTGGGTAATTTATGCCCGCCCATGATGATTTATTTCTGAGATCCACACTGTTAAATATTTTTTCAAATCTTTCTAGGTTATAAGCGCGCCTAAAAAAAGGCAAATCCAAAGCTCAAGTGGAACACACCATAGTAAACAATGGAATTGATGCTAACGTTGAAAACTTCTTAGGGCACATATGGCTCTGATCAAGCAAATATTTGTGTTGTACCTTCATCCAGGTATGGGTGGCCTTATGAACAAGTTAGATGTCAGATAAGCCTATCCACTTGGCCCTAGGAAGGTTTCAACCACAGTTTGTGTAATCCCCATTTCTTTTTTTGGTGTGGTCCACTTGAGCTTTGGATGTACCTCATTTTTGGAATCATGCTCTCAACCTATTTGGAAAAATTGATGGACGGTGTGGGTGTAACACAAAGGTCATGGTGAGGGGGGCAATAAAGTTTCACACGTTAAAAGTTGTGCTATGTATCACGCAATGTAATGGGAAGAGAGAAATTTGGAGTATTTTGTGAACCGGAGATATTGAAAACGACTAGGGCAAATAAGAAATATTTTTATGGGTCCCACATTGATGTCTATGTAAAATCTACTCCGTTCATCAGTTGATCGATCATATTTCATGACATCAATTAGGATGAAACAAACAGTGAGGGTTGGGACGCTCACCATTGAAACCTTCCCAAAATCCACCTTGATGTTTACATACCATCCAATCCGTTCATGAATTGAATCCCATCAGGTTGAAAAGGGCAAAAAAAAATCCTGATCTAAAACTTCTCTAATCCAACGAAGGTTTTAGTGGTGGGAATCCCTGTCTCCAATTATTTTAGTGGTATGGCGTACTTAACAGTTGGATCTGTCTAATTTTTTAGATGAAGGTCTAAAATAAGCTGGATCAACTGATGGTGGAGAGGACTCAGAATATAAATCACTGTGGACCCAAAGAGCCTTTGACTACACGGTTCAACGTGTAATATAGGTGGATGCAAATTACCAAAGTGGTGATTCGCGCGAATCCCCCGTAGCATTACCTGTTTGATTTTAGGTGCCGTATTGGCTATTCTTTAGAGTTTAGAACACATGGGAAGCGGACTCCGCACTTCAATGCCATCGTCATTAAGAACGTGGGACGCGGTTTGGCTAGTAACCCAAAATCAGCAAGCTAGCTGGTGTCAAAGCTCTGTGGGACCCACCATGATATATATGTATTTTATCCACGCCGTCCATCCATTTTTACAGCTCATTTTAGGGCATGAACCCAAAAATGAGGCTGATCCAAATCTCAAGTGGACCACATCACAGGAAAACAGTGTTGACTGAATGTCCATTGTTGAAAACTTCCTAGGGCCGACTGTAATGTATATCTGCCGTCCAACCGGTTGATAAGGTCACACAAACGTTGATGAAGGGAAAACAAAAATATCAGCTTGATCCAAAACTTCCATGGCTCTCAATTTTTTTCAACTGTAAGCGATCAATCTTTGCTTTTTCCTGTCGCGTGGTCCACCTGAGGTCTGGATCTGCCTCGTTTTTGGGCTCAGGTCCTAAAATGAGCTGAAAAAAATGGACAGACGGCATGGATAGAACACATACATCAAGGTGGGGCCCACAAAACTTTGAAACCAGCTAGCTGGCTGGTGATGGGGTCACTGGCCAAACCGCGTCCCGGAACATGTTGCATGCATTGACTATGGAGGCACAGAATCATGTGTGGGGCCCACTGATATTTATAGTATATCCACTATGTCCATCAATCTGCCAGCTCATTTTAGGACATGAGCTCAAACGCGAGGGAGAACAAAAACTCAAGTGAGCCATAGCGCGTGAAACAGTGATGCTTGAACAGGCTGGATAGCCTATAAACATCACGGTGGGCCCAATGAGAGTTTCAATAGGGCTCTCAATGGATTGGATCTGGATTGGATCCAGTTGGAACCGGCTACAAGTCCAAAGATATTTAGACCGATTCGGATCCAACTTGGATCCAAAACGTGATATCTATATCCCATGCATTTATAAATAGTTATATCCATTTCCGATCCAAAATCCATATAACCATCCGCAGGCCGGATCTAGGTCCAAATCCACCTCATTGCAAATCTAAAAAAATATATAATATAATATATTTAATTTAGTAGCAAAATGATGCAAATCCCACTATTTATTGTGATATGGTCCAAGTGAGAGTGGCATGTCTCAATTTTGTGACATGGCCTAAAATAATCTTGAAAACGGATGGCCAGCATGAACATAACATATACAGTAAGGTGACAATGAGTCGGTTGTGGATTGGATTTGGATTGAACTCGGCTATGTTTCTATGAATCCAAATCCGGTCCATTTAAGTAATCAAACCCATTTTAAGATCCAAATCCGGTCCATTTAAATAATCGGACCTATTTTAAGATCCAAATGCGGTCCATTTAATTAACCAGACCTATTTTAAGATCCAAATCCGCATTATATGGATTTGGAGCGAATCGGACGTCGGATTTGACCCACACCATTGAGAGCCCTAAGTTTCAATGGTATACATTTATCTCCCTACTGTTTCCTATGGTGTGCTCTATTTGTGTTTTTGTTCTACCACAAATTTGGTCTCATGCCCTTAAATGAGCTGCAGATCTAGATCGACGGAGTGGATATAACACATAAACATCAGAGTGAGCCCCATAGAGCTTAGGGTTACAGGTGAATATGTAACTTCACCAATTAAGGGGAATTCTAGCCCCTTCATTCGTGGTCAACAAATGATACTAAAAGACAAAAGAAAAGCAACGGGCTCCCATTAAGTGAGGAAAGGCCCACTTATTAGATGTTTAAAATAGTTCAAAATGACAAATGAAGATGTAATACAATTCTCGGGTGGAGACCGAGAATTTGTACACTATGTTTGGGTCGTTCCTTTACAGAAGCCGGGTCATGTTTAGCTGATCCAAACCGTTGATATGATTAATGGCCCTCACATGATGGCTCATGCATCAATAGTTCCCTAGATTATAAGATCCTAGGTGTAGAATGGTCTTATGGTTGAATATCAGCCATTGCTGTAATTATTTACTTAGCTTTCTCAGCTGTCTATTTGATGATCACTTGTTTGAAGGGTCATGATTTTCCATCTGCCCTTTGGTTCATAACCCTTCTATGTTGACCAAATGGCTCACCTAACCGTGGCCCCACTTGTACAGAATGAAAACATTCCCTCGCTGTCCGTCCGTCTACGTCTCTGTCTGCACATCTCTCCATGTGTTCCCAGAGGAATGAGCCCTGTGTTGAGGGAAATGAGACCCAGTGTGATGTGTGTCATACATCCAACCCATCCATTAGTTTCTCACCCTGGTGTTAGCCCCATATGCCGAAAATCATCTCGATCCATAAGACATGTGGGCCACACCACAGGGAACGATAAAGAGGGGATGCCTACCGTAGGTTTGTGTATAGGGCTAGCATGATGTTTATATGCTATCCAATCCATTCATCATGTTCACCTCACCTGGATGAAGGGACAGACATAAAATTCAGGCCATTCCAAAACTCAGGTGGGCCACACCACATGATTTTAGCGTGGCCCACCTGAGTTTTGGGTCGAGATAATTTTTTTCTCTCTCTAAAGCATGCACACACTACTCGAACAGACTTGTTTGGCCCTAAATTGAGTCACGAATTCAAGTGAATCGTTCAAAGACTCTGACGCAGGACATCCGACCAACTCACTAAAAGCTCCAGAGTTGATGGGGGAGGCACAAAATATTCGGTCAAACCCTCCTTCGTGAGCCGCCCCACTTCGCATGGGCCCTGCTTCGTACGGTGTAGCCGCTTCGCACGATCTACCCCACCCCCACCCCGAGTGTGCCCCTGGCTCACACAGGCTGCCCCACTCGAGCCCGGTGTGAAAATACCCCTGCATTAATCACCATCGGTGAGGAGTCTCGAACACGAGACCTCCCGCTCTGATACTAATTTGATGCAGGACATCCGACCAACTCACCAAAAGCTCCAGAACTGATGGGGGAGGCATGGAATATCCTTTTATCTCATAGCCCAGGCCTTGGTTGAACCCTCCTTCGTGACCCGCCCCACTTCGTATGGGTCCCGCTTCACATGGTGTAGCCGCTTCGCACGGTCGACCTTATCCCGAGTGTGCCCCTGCCTCACACAAGCTGCCCCACTTGAGCCTGGTGTGAAAATGCCCCTGCATTAGACTCTTAAAACTATTCTCTCTCCACACACATCTATAAAGACGTACGTACATGTGTATGGTGTAAAAAGAAACCTTCAATGTAAAAAATTCAACAATTAGGGTTTTTCCATCTCCCTTCTCGATCTTTATTTATATTAGTAAAATATTCTGAAAATTATATTGTAGTCTATAAGACTATTTAAAGACAATGTTCTCTAATTTAATACTCTTCCTTAAGTTAGAGCATAAATATATGTCAACTTCAATTTGGGAGCAAGTAAAGAGAACTATACATGTGGAAAGGCCTTCCTAGGAATATCTGCAATTTGTAACTTGGATTGAATATAGGCTATAATAATCTCATTGGAAGCAATCTTCTTTTGGATGAAATGACCGTAAACTTCAATGTTTTTGGTACTCTTGTGAAAAAATTGAATTTTTTAAAATGTGGGCTACTACTTGGTTGTTGTAGTAAAGCATCATAGAACCACTTGCAAATATCTAAAGTTCCTGTAATAAGAACTGGAGCAATAATAATTCACAAACGGCATGGCTCTATACTTAACCTTTGCACTGGAACATGGCACCACATTCTAGTTCTTACCTTTTCAAGTGACCAAGTTCCCTCCAACAAAGGTAAAATATCACGTAGTAGATAGCTATCTGTGATGGAACTTGCCCAGTTGACATTAGCAAATGCCTCTATTTGAAGATATCTGTTTAGCACGATATAAGATGCCTTGGCTAGAACTTTCTTTAGCCATATGAGAATCGTGAGAACAACCTCGAAGGGACTCTTGGCCAATTCATGTATCCACCCACCGTTCAAATATGAAGGAGTAGGGGTAGGCTTTGAGTAAGGTTTTGTCTTATCACCAGGCAACCGATTTCGATGTCGGAGTGTCAGTGAGCGGTTGGGCTAGGGCAAACGGCCGAGGGCAAACAATCGAGCGATAGTGGCCAGGGATCATATGCGTTGGGGCGAGCAGAGTGGGGTTAGATCGGTGATCGACAGTGCTGGTGGTTGATCACAACCTGGGGTTGCGACAGATTGACAATGTTGGTGGTTGGAAGGAAAAGGGCTCCGACGACAATTGTTCATCATGGTATGCAGATAAGTCGGCAAAGGTAAGCGTCGACAGATGTCGGATCTGATAAAGAAGATGTTGAATATGATGTGATGGGGAAACAACGACTAGTGACGATGTGGAAGGCCATGAGCGCAAACAATAGTTAATGTGTTGGGGCAGATGCACTAAAGTTCAGGGTCTCGCACCCTAACTACTATGAATTATGCAATATGATAATGCGAAAAGCACAATCAAACAAAGCACAACCACAACACGGGATTTTTATGTGGAAAACCCTTAAACAGAGTTAAAAACCACGAGACCTTGTCCAGATATGCAAATCCACTATGTAAAGACAATTACACAGCAATTATGAACTCCACACATTCGGATTTAATCAATCTTCACCACAAGGGTGGATTACAACCAAATAGAACTAAAAAGCTGAGAAATCTCACCAATCCAAGGATGTTGAAGAGTCTGAAACGTTGTGTGCAGCGTGGATGAAGCATCACAAGTACAATAGTCTTCTCTTCGATCTTCCTCTCTCTCTTTTTCTTCTTCTTATCTTCTCTCTCTCTCTCTCTCTCTCTCTTGAGGTGGAGTCTCTAATTTGATGCCTTAATCTCGATTAGTATATGCTTATATAGCACTTTGAGAGATTTAGAGCCGAAATAGGAAATTGCATAATTCAGTTGTGCGCGTCGTCGTCGGACGCTCAATCCGACATTGTTGGGGCCCGATAATGGGCAAAACTATTTAGAGAGTTCAGAGGAAAAACATGCCAAATTTTGGTCCCTCGATACGACAATGTTAGGGTGCCCGATTTGGGCTTTGGCCACCCAATCTCTAAACCATCTGCCGCCTGAGATTGTTCGAAACAGTCCGAAGACCAACTACCACATCCGGGGTATTTTTGGTTGCCCGACCTAGTCTAGTTGGGCACTCGATGATCCCCAAGCTGCACTCTCTCCTATGCTCTTGAGGAAGAGCACCTCATCATGATGATAGTGCACTTTAATAAGATTGAACGACTCTTCTCTGATACTATGAAAAAATAAATCCCCAATTAAAAAAAAACCCTATATTAGGTTTAATGTAGAGATTAAGGTTTTTACATCTCCCTTCTCTCTATTTATATTAGTAAAATATTTTGAAAATTTCTAATTCTAACGTATGGCACGACCAGCTAGAAGATAATATTTTCTAATTCTAACGTATGGCATGTGAAGGATTTGCCCGATGCTATTTTAAAAATAAAACGTTGCTTACCTGTCTTCATGCAAGCAATATCTGTATTAAGCTTATGTGGGGAATAAAGAAAAATACGTCAGTTGAATGTTTATAAAAGGGGCAGCATTGCTGCAGCTCTTCGGCATTGGCGTTTGGACACTCCAACATTTCAAAACCCCTGTTTCTGTGAAAGATGAAGGCCAGCTTCCTTCTCTTGGTGGTCTGTTTGGGAGCCCTTGGTGTTTGTAATGGAGGTCATCTGCGGAAGCACTTCTACCAGAAGAGCTGTCCTCTTGCTGAGGATATCGTGAAGAACATCACGCAACGGCGCGTCGCTGCCAACTCGGCATTGCCAGCGAAGCTCTTGAGGCTGCATTTCCATGATTGCTTTGTTAGGGTAATGAAAATCTTTCCTTTTTAGAGGATGTTAATTATCTAGTGGGGTTGCAGTGGGTAGAATAGGTTGAAATCACCGCCGTCCAATGTTCGGCCGGATACTGCATGTGTAACAGCCGTTGGATTGGGATTTGGACGGTTGTGATATGGAGTGACGTTGAGGTTGGGTGTGGCCATTTCATTAATTAGTTCTTGCTAGCTAGTGTTTGCATGTTTTTACCTACATATGCACACCCATGCAATCTGGGTCGTTAATCACGTGGGCCCGCCGTGTTTTTTCCATTTCCTGGCCTCCCACACGTATACCATTGACCGGCGGTTTTATACTTTATATACGCACGTGACCCACATGATGACCACCACATGCAGTGGACATGGTGGATCTAACTGGACAAACGTACGGTACACACCCAATACACACATGCTGCATTGGCACTACGTCCACCAATCCATGCATGTATGCATGCATTCATACGTGCACGTTTACGAAAGATACGTGCATTCACGTGTATTAGCTACTTTTACCGGCAGTTATGTGGGCCATCTGTCTTGTAGGGATGCGATGCTTCGGTGTTACTAAATTCAACGGCCAATAACACAGCTGAGAAGGACGCAATTCCAAACCTCTCATTGGCTGGTTTTGATGTGATTGATGAAATAAAGGCCAAGTTGGAAGAGACATGCCCTGGAGTCGTTTCATGCGCAGATATTGTGGCTTTGAGTGCTAGGGATTCCGTTTCCTTTCAAGTGAGTTTGCTGATCACCACTGGACGGTGGGGATGGGTTGGCTCATGGTGGATGGCCAACGCATCACCACTGATTTCATTTTTCATCTTATCGTGTGGTTAAATGGGGGTAATAGCTTATGCAATGGATGTTGAGCTGTAGACTCTCTGTATATATACTAGTAACTATGGTACGATCACGATTGGATGATGGTGGTGATGGGTGGGGCCCACCATTTTCTGTAGAGGCCGTGCAATAGTTGCTGATGTACAGTCACGATTGAATAGTGGTGATGGGTGGGGCCCAGAGGCGGTTTGTACACTAGTTACTAATATATACAATCACGATTAGATAGTGGTGCTGAGTAGGGCCCCTAGAGCACATGTGTGGTTCTCACGTGCCAAACTTGCAGTTCAACAGATCCATGTGGAAAGTGCTGACCGGTAGAAGAGATGGAAATGTGTCAAGTGCGTTGGAGGCCTTAGCCAACATACCTTCTCCTTTCTCCAACTTCACCACCCTCAAGCAAAACTTCGCCAACAAAGGCCTCGACGTCCATGATCTCGTGGTCCTATCAGGTACAAAGGCCTCAACCATCTCAATTATAATTAAAGGATAAAGTAGAAACAGGCTAATGGTTTACACTCAATGCTTTGACCCAAGAAGGAACATGGAATAATGTGGGTTTTGGTGGGCCCAGGTGCACATACAATTGGAGTGGGCCACTGCAATCTCTTCAGCAACAGGCTCTACAACCTCACAGGGAAAGGGGACTCAGACCCTTCTCTCAACTCAACCTATGCAGCTTTCTTGAGAACCAAATGCCAGAGTCTATCAGACACCACAACCACCGTAGAAATGGACCCAAAGAGCTCCCTCTCCTTCGACAGCCACTACTATGTGATCTTGAAGCAAAATCAAGGTCTCTTCCAATCTGACGCTGCGCTGTTGACGAACAAAGGTGCAACCAAGACCGTTGATAAGCTGACCAGCTTGACTGATTTCTTCACTGAGTTCTCACAATCTATGAAGAGAATGGGAGCGATCGGAGTCCTCACGGGCAGTTCGGGAGAGATTAGGACGAAATGTAGTGTTGTTAACTCAACATAAGAGAAATTTGATGGGCAGCGCCCACATTCTGAGATGGTCCTATGATTTTAACCATTGATTTTCTTGGTACTGCCATAATTAAGCTATGGTCCAATAAACATTTGAGTAATGATCTTGGCCTTTGATTTTTAGAGTTAAATGTGAATTCATTTTCTTTGTACCACCATAAATAAGCTAGAGGTCCAATAATCACGCTTCGGTAATGATTCCTTCGATTTATTTTATTTTTTGGAGTTGAATGCGAGCCAATTGAAAATTTTCTTTCCGATGTTCTAAATTCATCTAAACATGGGGGAAGAAGAGAAATTTGATTTCAAGCAGTGTAAGATTAGTACAGGATCGTCAGCATGTGTGGCTTCATTGGGGCCCACATACTGAGATGGTCCAATAATGTTAGCTGTTCATTTTCTTAGTATTACAATATATAACCTATGGTCTAATAATCAAGCTCAATGATGATCTTGGCATTTGATTTTTGTAGTTAAATTTGTGCCAATTTAAAATTTTCTTTCCAATCTTCTAAATTCATCATCACATGGTGTTCTTAGGAATCATTCATTTAGCATAGTTTCAAACTAGGGTGGCCCATGTGGCGTAGCATTAGCATCTAGAACATGGACGGTTAAAACCATTCGACCATCTCAGTTTGGGCCCCAATGAGCCATACATATGATGGCCAACCTGAGCGGCGAAAAAGCCCACTCATTATGTGTATTAATTTTGAAATATGGATGTGGTTAATGGTCAATTTTTTTAGTGGTCATTATTACACTAACCAAGATGTTTGATCTCTTTATAAAAGAGAAATGATCCATTGCTATCAGAGCACTACAATGTATATAGAGCTCCTAGTTGCATTGGGGGACACTTGGGATTGCCCAAATGATCAATCTGAGCTGTCCATTAGCTCCACCACAAGTTTATCAGGACGATTCCCAACCATCTGATCGATAGATTATAGTATGGATGGTTATCATTTCTGGAAAAAAAAAAATAGATTCAATCACCATTAGGATTGCTTATGATTTGAAGGAATCACTTCTAGCAGACAATCATATCCATCCAATCGACGGTTGGAAAACCAATGGATATAAAAAGACGGCAAACCAACGGATAGATCAGATCATCTGATCATCATGATTTTCACTTAGCAGTCCGTGAAATTCTTGTGGCACTGTGTGGACAATCCAGACCAATAAAGAAACAAGCATGACATGTTGACTTTCACATACAATCCATCTTCCCAACAACGTGTCATGTGTAAGACATCCAAGCGGTGCACAAGGTGAGGTATGGACCATACAGGGTCAGTCGCACATATCCTCAAAAGTTGCACCCCCACTTGTATGATTACTTGATAAGAGAAAACCAATTTCTTTCAATGGAACATCATGCATCACCGCATTCAACGGTCAGTAATCCTTTGATGGATGATACGTCCTCTTAAGGCCTTGTAGAACAACCATATTTTACAGTATTGCACGAGGTGGACCACCTTATTTTATGGGGTTGCACTGGGTGTGTTTGGTATGTGCATGTCATCGAACCTGTTTAAAGGGCCGTCCATTATTATGATAATTGGATTCCTCAGAAATCAGGTTTATTCAACCATCAGGTCACGATCACCATTTGTGCCTTGGTGTGTGTTTATATAGAAATTAAGTGGACCCAATGTTTCATCATTCTTTAGGTTTTCTTTCCTTCATATATCGCCCGTTTTAGTCCGCCATTAAAGTTTCTACCTAAAAGTTAATGGTGTGTTTGGATGCTCAATTGAATGGAATTGCAATAATCCAATAGAGTGACTATGTCTTTTGAGGCAGCTCTTATCACCACCGCTTCTGGTGATGTGGTGCACTTGAGCTTTGAATCTGCCTCATTTTATGCTCAAATCCTAAAATGATATGAAAAAAGTGGATGGATGGCTTGGATATATAAAACCCATACATGACGGTAGGCCCCACAGAGCCCATCGGGTGGGAAGCAGATTGGCTGCTGTACCCTACACCAGCGCACGTTACTGGTGTGGCGAGCGCAGACGAGCGCTTCAGTCTGAGCACCTCGAATGTATGAACGGTCTAGAAAGGATTAATGTTCGGTGGACCCCACAATGATGTATTTAGTATATCCACACCGTCTACCCATTTGGCTTGATCATTTTAGGCCATCGTACCCAAAATGAGTCATATCCAAAGCTCAAGTGGACCACACCACAAAAGAAAGTTAGGACAATAATTCTCACCGTTAAAACATCCCTAGGGCCCACCATGATGTTTATTTTCCATCCAAGCTGTTCATAAGCTCACACTGACCTGGATGAAGGGTAGAAACAAATATCAAATTGATACAAAACTTCTGTGACCCCAAGAAGGTTTCAATGGTCGACATTCACTCTTCACTGCTTTCTGCAATGTGGTTCACTTGAACTTTGGATCCATCTAGCCTTACAACGATGTACGAAAATGAACATACGGTTTGGATATGACACATACCTCTTGGTGGGGCCCACAAAACTTGCTTACGTCAATACATCAGCTAAGCTTGTGGCGTGTGGTCACCATGCAATCCCCGTCCCCTCGGGTGGCAGGAGGCAATCATTGACTTCTCTTGTCTAAGATAATTAAATAAGCAACTAAAGATTCAAGCCACATTCTCTCCACTAATGTCCCCACTTTGGGATAATGCTGGGGTTTGATTCACCACATGTGAGGTTCAAGAGCCAACTCGTGGCACATGTGTGAGATCTGGGAGGCTCAACAGTTGTGGCCCACTGTTAAAATTTCTTAGTCCCCAAATCAGCAAGATTTGCCCATTGTGTGGGCCCCCGTTTACATGTCGAACGTGTACCGCCAGTCATTTTTGTTCTTTTGAATGCTTACTTTTCTAGTGTAGGAGTGGACTGAATGAATGTAAGCTGGCCTGAATTTTGGTGCAGGGTATACTCATGGTGGCCTCCAACTGATGAACGGTCTGGATCTCATTTATATCTGCCATGGAGCATCGATTCCCTCTTTAATCTCCGTGCGAATATTTTTCCTGTTTGGTATGAGAAATGCTGAAGCTATCTGCGGGAATCACCCATTGCGGTCGATTTGTGCTGCCATTCAACCCCTGTTTCTCGGACGCGGCTTCGGTGGATCCGGAATCCACCAACCTGACTATGGGGCCCACCTTGATGGATGTGTTTTATATTGATTATGTCCATCCGTTGCGAAAGATCATTTTAGTATATGAGCCCAAAACTGCCTCAAGTCAAAATCTCAGCTGGACAAATTGAACGCCCACCATTAAAATTTATTTGGGAACGGGAATGTGGCCCCCGGAGGTTTTTAATGGTCAATACCACTGTTACCTAAGATGGACGGTGTAGGCATAAGACACGTACATCAATGTGGTCCCCACCGTCATGGATACACCGACCTCAGTGAATCGGGGTATCCACCGAAGCTGTTTCCCGGGTAGGGATATCAATGGGCCGGGCTAAGCTTTGTCCAAGCTCGGCCCACCTCTCTCAACTTATGCCCAAAACTGACCCGGACTTGCGATGGGCCACAATAGTCTAGCCCAAGCCTAGCCCAAGATACAAATGCAGGTCCAGCCCGAACCCAGCCCAACCCGAGCCTGGCAAAAATTATCCTCTAATCCTACGCTTTTCCACATATAAAAAAAATATCAACACTATATATATAATAGAAAAAGTTTTAGGAGAGAGATGGACTTTTAAGAATAATTTGTGCAAAATTTAAATTTTAAAAGGAATGAAGGTATTTTAATTTAAATATTAAATTAAAAAGTATATTCGGGTCGGGCCGGGCTATCAGGCTTTTGAACAACATAGTCCAAGTCCGGCCCGTTTGAAAAATGGGCTTATACTTTAGGCCCGAACCCGACCCACGGGCCTGATACTCTAGTCAAAGCCTGGCCCAATGCGGGCCAAGCCCGAGAGCCCGTCAGGCCAACCCGGTCCATTAACAGCACTATTCCCAGGTGATTTCTAAGATCGGTTGCTTGCGTAAGTATGTAGGGAGTCCGTGCAACAAATATATTTATGGGTCCCACAGTGATGTCTATGCAAAATCTACTCCTTCCATTAGTTGCGCCATCTTATTTTTAGGACAATAGTTAAAAAATAGGATGAAACCCAAACTCAAGTGGGTCAGATCGCAGAAAACAATGGGGACAGGAACGCTTACCATTGAAACCTTCCTTTCATCCACCATGATGTTTATATACAATCCAATCGGTTCATAAATTGAATCCCATCGAGATGAAGAGGAAAGAAAATCCTTATCTAAAACTTCTATGGCCCCAAGAAGGTTTTAGTGGTGGGAGTCCTCTCCACTGTTTTTGGCGGTCCAATGTACTTAGGCATTGAATTTGTCTATTTTTTTATATAACAATTTAAAATACGTTTAATCAACTGATGGACGGATCAGATTCAGCATATACAACACGGTGGGCCTACAGTGCTTTCCGTTACACAGCTCAATGTTCGACAGGTGTTCCATTGGAGATGCAAATCCCCTGTTAATGGCGATTGGCACGAATCGTTTCGTTTTAGATGTGTATTTGCTGTGGTTAGAGTAGAACAAATAGGAAGCGAATTCCGTGCTTCAACATGTAGCACACATTGACTATGGAAGCACGAAATCATATGTGGGGCCCACTGTGATGTTGTATTATATCCATTCCGTCAATCTGTTTCGCCAGCTCATTTTAGCACATGTTGCCAATCGGTAGAAAGAACCAAAATTCAAGTGCCCCATCACACTAGAAACATTGATGTTTGAACGTCAACACATTAAACCTTCTGGGGTGCCACATAAGTTTTTAATCAGGCTGATATTTGAGAGTTACCCAAATCTTGATGGGAATCACCTTATGAATGAAAAAGCTTGGTTGTTAGCCTTAAAAGATACATTTATGCTTCTAGAATAACCAATCTTGTTGCTTAAAAATCTCAAAGTGAAACATACCATCATTGTTGTAAAGATATCATTCCCAAGTCGATGATGCTCTTCGTTATGCTACACAGATTTCACCTCCTCATAGAATACCTTATCATATTATAAAAAAATAAGATGATTAGAAAATGTAAAAGGAGAACCAAACCATGATCAATGTTCTGCCCCATTCTTTATTTCAAGCCAGGGGGAATCCATAATGCTAGGGGGAATCCACATTTCCTAGTGTGAATCCACAATGCCCATAGGAATCCATATTGCTTAGGTAATTTTAAATTTATGTACAGCTTCATCACCTTTCTAAAAAAGGAAACAAATAAAAAGGGAAAAAATGGAGCTTCATCTTGATTGCAACTTCATTTTCTGATATTTAGATAATTAGTTTTAATGTTAGAATTTGTATATGATTCATATAGCTTATGGTCACCACCATTATCTAACATCGATTAAAGTAAAGAAAGGAATGCATTTTTTCTTGTCTTACTTCTTTCAATAGAATGTTGAGATGAATTGAGTGTTGTAAAGATGAGAATGTTAAGATGCATCTTTAGAAAAACTAAGAACCATAGAATTAAAACAGAGGATTCCCCCTGCCACTATAGATTCCCACTGTCGAGATGCACCAGATAATCAGTTTTGATAGGCCAATGTAGAGTGCCAGGGGGAATCCACAGTGCTCGGGGGAATCAACAATGCTCAGTGGGAATCAACAATGCTCAGTGGGAATCCACAATGTCCAATGGGAATCTACAGTGTTCAGTGGGAATCTACAGTGCACAGTGGGAATTCACAATGGTTAGGGGAATCTATAGTGCTCAGTGGGAATCCACAATGTACAGGGGGAATCCATAATGCCCAGTAGGAATCCATAGTGGCAAGGGGAATTCATAGTGCTCAGCGGGAATCCATAATGCCCAGGGGGAATCACCAATGCTTAGCAGAATTCCACAGTGCCCAGTACTGGGAATTCATAGTGCTAGGGGGAATCCACAGTGCTAGGGGGATTCCATAGTGCTCAGTGGGAATCTAGTTAGCACAGGAGAGTATTGAGTACTCAGGGGAAATCCAACTCACATTTGGACCTCCACCCATCACACTTATCCACATTAACATGCACCTAGAGAATCGATAAAAGAAACGTTTTACCTATTTTAATTTATCAGACTATTGTTGTGGGCCCTAGCTTTCTTCTCCATTATAATTTAGTCCGACCATTATCTTGGACGTGCATTACTATATGGAGCATCGGATGATGACCACTGAAGTCATACGAAAGAAGTATTTTTTTATTCTCTATTTTTGGCTTTTGTCAAGGTTCATGCAGGCACACCTATTCGGCTGGCTCTAAGAAGTTTTTTTTTTTTTTTTTTTTTCTATGAAAGAAGTTTATAATTGGATACCATTATATAATACACATTCGTCCGAAAGTATTGATTTCTCTGGTCTTAAATAATTAAATCCCAAATAAAGATCCAAGCCACGTTTTAAATAAAGATCCAAGCCACGTTCTCTCCACCAATGTCTCCACTTAGGGAAATGCTGGAGCATGCTAAGCCCCATGTGAGGTCGAAGAGCTGATCTGTGGCACTTGTGTAAGATTCAGGAAGCTCATCAGGTGAGGCCCACTGAGAAAATTTCTTAGTCCAAAAATCAACAAATTCTGCTTATTATGTGGGCCACATTTGTGTATCGAACACATACCGGTCATCTTTATTCTTATGACAGCTTACTTTTCTCGTCTCCAACTGGCCTGAATGAGTACTCAAGGTGGTCTCATGTTTGGTACAGGGCATACTCATGGTGGGCCACAACTGATGAACGGTTGCGATCTTATTTAGATCTGCCAATGTAGCACCAATTCCCTCTTTTAACCTCCATGCGAATACGCTTAGAAGTCCTATAATTTCCATTGGTATGAGAAATGCTGAAGCGGATCGCGTTCCCATTCAAACACCGGTTTTAAGAAGCGGATTGCCTGTGATTCTGGGCAGTGAGATAAACCTGTGCCCGATATTGTGTGGAGTCCAATCCACTCCGTTCTTCTGTTTTGAAAGATCCAAATAGGAGTGGAAACTAAAATCCAGGTAGATCCAAAACTCAGATGGGCTACAACAAAGAAAACAATACGAACGTAAACATCCACTGTTGAAACTTCCTGGAGCTGACTATGATGTTTATGTGCCATCCAAACCGTTCATAGGGTTGTTACCACTCAATAAAATGTAGGCACAAATATCATCCTCTAATGCAAAACTTCTGTCAACCCAGGCGTTCAATCCCCGCTGTTTCATGTGGTATGGCCCACGTCAGTTTTGGATCTTTTCTGTTTGCAAAACAGATGGACGGAGTGGATTTGTCACCCACATCTCTGTGGACCCCACACAGCTTCGTACACAGGAATATTTCTGTTCCAGGTCACAGGCAATCCGCTTCCCGTGTTTTAGTGAGTACACGGTTTCCTTCGTACGCGATAGTATACAGGGAGCCGTGCAACCAATATTTTTATGGGTCCCACAGTGATGTCTATGTAAAATCTACTCTGTCCATCAGTTGATCGATCTTACGTTATGGCATCGATTTGGATGAAACCAAACTCAAGTGGGCAAGACAGCAGAAAACAGTGAGGATAGGGATGCTCACCATTGAAACCTTCCCAGCATCCACCTTGATGTTTGCATACCATCAATCCGTTCATGTATTGAATCCCATTCAGGATGAAAGGTGAAAAAAAAAATCCTGATCCAAAACTTATCTTACTCAACGTAGGTTTTAGTGGTGGGTATCCCTGTCTCCAATTCTTTTAGTGGTGTGGCCCACTTGAATGTTGGATCTGTCTAAGTTTTTAAATGAAGATCTAAAATAAGCTGGATCAACATATGGGTGGAGAGGATTCAGCATATGCATCACGGTGGACCTAAAGAGCCTTTGACTACATGGTTCAACGTATAATATAGGTGGATGCAAACTGCCCTAAGTGGTGATTTGCGCGAATCCCCCTAGCTTTCCCTGTTTGATTTTGACAAATAAGGGCCCAGAAATGTTTCAACGGTTGAAATCATTATACCCACTGTTTCTTGTGGTATATTCCACCTACGTTTTGGATATGCTTCAAGTTTGGTTTCAACTCATTAAATGAACTCGAAAAGCATATGGACGGTGTAGATAAACTATATACATTTACAGTGGGCCCAACTGAGTTTACTCAGGACGATAAGAGCATCCTGAGTTACTCAGGACGCAATCCGATTCCTTAGAGCACATGGAAGCGGACTCCGCGCTTCAATGCCATCGGCATTCAGAACGTCGGACATGGTTTGGCTAGTGCCCCCAACACCAGCCAGCTAGCTGATGTCAAAGTTCTGTGGGACCCACCATGTTCTGTGCGTTTTATCCATACCATCCATTCATTTTTACAGCTCATTTTATAGCATGACCCCAAAGATGAGGCTGATCCAAATCTCAAGTACCATATCACAGGAAAACAATGTTCACTTAATGTCCACCGTTAGAAAATTCCAAGGGGCGACTGTAATGTTTATTTGACATCCAACCTGTTGATAAGGTCACAAAAACACGGATGAAGGGAAAACACAAATATCAGCGTGATCCGAAACTTCCGTGGCCCCCAACAAGTTTTTAATGGTAAGCGTTCAATCCCACTGTTTCCTGTGGTGTGGTCCCCCTAGATCTGGATCTGCCTATTTTTGGGATCATGGTCTAAAATGAGCTGGAAAAATAGACCGACGGCGTGGATAGAAAACATACATTTAGTAAATGGATTACCTGTGATCTCGGGCACAAAGATAAACCTGTGCCAGTGCTGTATGGGGTCCACAGAGATGCCGGTGACAAATCCACTCCGTCCATCTGTTTTGAAAGACCACAATAGGATAGGAATCTAAAAATAAGGAAGATAAAAAAACTCAAGTGGGCTACAACAAACAAAACAGTAAGAACTTAAACATCCACGGTTGAAACTTCCTGAGCTGACCTTGATGTTTATGTGCCATCAAAACCGTTCATAGGGGTATTACAACTCAGATAAAATGTAGGCACAAATATCATCCTAATACAAAACTTCTGTCAACCCAGGCGTTCAATACCTACTGTTTCAGGTGGTATGGCCCACATGAGTTTTGCATCTGCCTGATTTCTATGATCCTGTACTAATGTGGTTTGTAAAACAGATGGACGGAGTGGATTTGTCACTGACATCACTGTGGACCCCACACAGTCCCGGCCCCAGGAATATCTCTGATCCGCCTCCCGTGTTTTACACGGTTTCCTTCGTGATCGCGGATCGTCTGTGTTGAAGGCAAAAAAAAAAAAAAAAAAATCGGCCTCGTTTAACGTCATCGTTCCACATCTTTACTCAAAAAAAGCTCTCAAGTATGGATTGCGTGCTACACAACCCCACTTTTAGTGTGTGGAATTTCTCTTGGCTTCACCGAGATCTATCGGTTAGATCTGCACCGTCCATCAATTTTTTTTTTCATATTATTCTATAGCATAGGACAAAAAGTGAGGCACATCCAAAGCTCAAGTGGACCACACAACAAAAAGAATTGGATTGAACGAGTAACGTTGAAACCTTCCTATGGTCCACTGTGAGGTTTATTTGCCATCTAATCTCTTCATAAGGTCACTCATACCTTGATGAAGGGAAAACACAAACATCACCTTGATTAGAGTCGTCTATGGCCCCAAAAAGTTTTCAATGGTAGGCGTTCAATTCCCACTCTTTTCTATTGTGTCCATTCCGTTTTTCTGTTTTGTAAGGCCTAAGCAAGCAATGGAATTTCTTGACGTGGGTAATTTATATCCGCTCATGATGATTTATTTCCGAGACCCACACTGTTTAATATTTTTTCAGATCTTTCTAGGCTATAAGCCTAAAAAAAAGCCCATCCAAAGCTCAAGTGGAACACACCATAGTAAACAATGGAATTGATGCTATCATTGAAAACTTCTTAGGGCCACATATGGCTCTGATCAAGCAAATATTTGTGTTGTACCTTCATCCAGGTATGGGTGGCCTTATGAGCAGGTTAGATGTCAGATACGCCTCACGCTTGGCCCTAGGAAGGTTTCAACCATAGTTTGTATAATCCCCATTGCTTTCTTTGGTGTGATCCACTTGAGCTTTGGATGCAACTCATTTTAGGAATCATGCTCTCAACCTATTTGGAAAAATTGATGAACGGTGTGGATGTAACACAAAGGTCATGGTTAGGGGTGGTGAAGTGTCACAAGTTAAAAATTGTGCTATGTATCAGGCAATGCAACGGGAAGAGAGAAATTTGAGCCCGAGATACTGAAAATGATCATGCGCGACGGCGCACTAGGCTTTCATGTAATTTCAACACAGGCTATCCGCACTCTTCCTTCGTACGCGATAGTAGCGGTGCAAGTGCAACAAATATTTTTATGGGTCCCACATTGATGTCTATGTAAAATCTACTCCGTTCATCAGTTGATCGATCTTCTTTCATGACATCAATTAGGATGAAACAAACAGTGAGGATTGGGATGCTCACCATTGAAACCTTCCCAAAATCTACCTTGATGTTAACATACCATCCAAGCCGTTCATGAATTGAATCCCATCAGGTTGAAAAGGGAAAAAAATATCCTGATCTAAAACTTCTCTAATTCAACGGTGTTAGTCGTGGGAATCGCTGTCTCCAATTATTTTAGAGGTATGGCGTACTTAACTGTTGGATCTGTCTAATTTTTTAGATGAAGGTCTAAAATAAGCTGGATCAACTGATAGTGGAGAGGACTCAGAATATAAATCATGGTGGACCCAAAAAGCCTTTGACTACACGTTTCAACGTGTAATATAGGTGGATGCAAATTGCCATAAGTGTGGATTCGCACGAATCCCGGTAGCATTCTCTGTTTGATTTTAGGTGCCGTCTTGGCTATTGTTTAGAGTTTAGAACACATGGGAACCGGACTCCGCACTTCAATGACATCGTCGTCGGACGCGGTTTGGCTAGTGATCCAAAATCAGCAAGCTAGCTGATGTCAAAGCTATGTGGGACCCACCATGATGTCTGTATTTTATACATGCCATCCATCCATTTTTACAGCTCATTTTAGGGCATAAACCCAAAGATGAGGCTGATCTAAATCTCAAGTGGACCACATCACAGGAAAACAGTGTTGACTGAATGTCCACTGTTAAAAACTTCCTTGGGCCGACTGTAATGTTTATCCGCCGTCCAACCGGTTGATAAGGTCACACAAACGTTGACGAAGGGAAAACAAAAATATCAGCTTGATCCAAAACTTCCGTGGCTCTCAATTTTTTTCAAAAGTAAGCATTCAATCTCTGCTGTTTCCTGGGGCGTGGTCCACCTGAGGTCTGGATCTGCCTCATTTTTGGGCTCAGGTACTAAAATGAGCTGAAAAAATGGACAGACGGTGTGGATAGAACACATACATCAAGGTGGGGCCCACAGAACTTTGAAACCAGCTAGCTGGCTGGTGATGGGTTGACTGGCCAAACCGCGTCCCGGAACATGTTGCATGCATTGACTATGGAGGCACGGAATCATGTGTGGGCCCAATGATATTTGTAGTATATCCACTCCATCCATCGATCTGCCAGCTCATTTTAGGACATGAGCTCAAATGCTAGGGAGAACCAAAACTCAAGTAAGCCATAGCGCCTGAAACAGTGATGATTGAACAGGCTGGATAACCTATAAACATAACGGTGGGCCCAATGAGAGTTTCAATAGGGTTCTCAATGGATTGGATCTGGATTGGATCCAGTTGGATCCGGCTCAAGTCTGAATATCTTTAGACGGATTCGGATCCAACTCGGTTCCAAAACGTGATATTTATATCCGGTCCATTTATAAATAGTTAGATCCATTTTCGATCCAAAATCCATATAACCATTGGATTCAAGTCGGATCTAGGTCCGAATCCACCTCATTGTAAATCTAAAAAAATATATAATATAATGTATTTAATTTAGTAGCAAAATGATGCACATCCCACTATTTACTGCGATATGGTCGAAGTGAGAGTGGCATGCATTTTGAGACACGGCTTAAAATAATCTTGAAAATGGATGGCTAGCACGAATATGACATATACAGTAAGGTGACAATGAGTCAGGTTTGGATTGAACTCGGATATGTTTCTATGAATCCAAATCCGGTCCATTTAAGTAATCAGACCCATTTTAAGATCCAAATGACGTCCATTTAAATAACCGGACCTATTTTAAGATCCAAATCCAGTCCATTTAAATAACCAGACCTATTTTAAGATCCAAATCCGCATTATACGGATTCGGAGCGAATTGGATGTTGGATTTCGGAGCGAATTGGATGTTGGATTTGACCCGCACCATTGAAAGCCCTAAGTTTCAATGGTACATTTATCTCCCTACTGTTTCCTGTGGTGTGTTCTACTTATGTTTTTGTTCTACCACAAATTTGGTCTCATGCCCTTAAATGAGCTGCAGATCTGGATCGATGGAGTGGATATAACACATAAACATCAGCACGGGCCCCACAGAGCTTAGGGTTACAGGTGAATATGTAACTTCACGAATTAACGGGAATTCTAGCCCCTTCATTCGTGGTCAACAAATGATACTTACTAAAAGACAAAAGAAAAGCAACGGCTCCCATTAAGTGAGGAAGATGTTTAAAATAGTTCAAAATGACAAATGAGATGGAATACAATTCTCGGGTGGAGACCGAGAATTTGTACACTATTTTTGGGTCGTTCCTTTACGGAAGCCGGGTCATGGTTAGCTGATCCAAACCGTTGATATGATTGATGGCCCTCACATGATGGCTCATGCATCAACAGTTCCCTAGATGATAGGATCCTAGGTGTAGAATGGTCTTATGGTTGAATATCAGCCATTGCTGTAATTATTTACTTAGCTTTCTCAGCTGTCTATTTGATGACGACTTGTTTGAAGGGTCATGATTTTCCATCTGTCCTTTGGTTCATAACCCTTCTATGTTGACCCAATGGCTCACCTAACTGTGGCCCCACTTTTACAGAATGAAAACATTCCCTCACTGGCCGTCCGTCCGTCTACGTCTCTGTCTGCACATCTCTCCATGTGTTCCCAGAGGAATGAGCCCTGTGTTGAGCGAAATGAGCCCCAGTGTGATGTGTGTCATACATCCAACCCATCCATTAGTTTCTCACCCTGATGTTAGCCCCATATGCCGAAAATCATCTTGATCCATAAGACATGTGGGCCACACCATAGGGAACGATAAAGAGGGGATGCCTACGGTAGGTTTGTGTATAGAGCTAGCATGATGTTTATATGCTATCCAATCCATTCATCATGTTCGCCTCACCTGGATGAAGGGACAGACAAAAAATTCAGGCCATTCCAAATCTCAGGTGGGCCACACCACATGATTTTAGCAGTCTTAGTCATGATCCTAGATTGTACCTTGTGGCGTGGCCCACCTGAGTTTTGGGTCGAGATAACTTTTGGGGGCATCCTTCTCATCAAGGGTCACTTCTAAATGACAGACATCCATCCCAGTGGGCCAGCCACAGTCATTTACATGACATAGTGGACGCCATTGGATCCTCTCTCTCTCTCTCAAGCGCGCACACACTACTCGAACAGACCCGTTCGGCCATAAATTGAGTCACGAATTGCCTAATTTGGGGCTAAATAGGACCGACTCACCTGAGTCCGGGTTGAATAAGGCAGTGACTCGCGGTTTTGAACTGAAATTGCGTCCCACCAGTTCAAGTGAATCGTTCCAAGACTCTTAAAACTATTCTCTCTCCACACACATATATAAAGACGTACGTACATGTGTATTTAAAAAGAAATCTTCAATGTAAAAAATTCAACAATCAGGGTTTTTCCATCTCCCTTCTCGATCTCTATTTATATTAGTAAAATATTCTGAAAATTATATGGTAGTTTATAAGACTATTTAAAAGACAATGTTCTTTAATTTTAATACTCTTCCTTAAGTTGGAACATAAATATAGGTCAACTTCAGTTTGGGAACAAGTAAAGAGAACTATACATGCGAAAATGCCTTGGTGGGAATATCTGCAATTTGTAACTTGGATTGAATATAGGCTATAATAATCTCATTGGAAGCAATCTTGTTTTGGATGAAATGAGAGTAAACTTCAATGTTTTTGGTTCTCTCGTGAAAAAATTGAACTTTTTAAAATGTGGGCTATGCTTGGTCGTAGTAGTAAAGCATCATAGAACCACTTGCAAATAACTAAAGTTCTTGTAATAAGAACTAGAGCAATAATAATTCACAAATGGCATGGCTCTATACTTAACCTTTGTGCTGGAACATGGCACCACATTCTAGTTCTTATTGAAAAAAATTGTTTTTGAAAACAATTTTAAAAGAAAAAATGCGTTTGGTTTTTTGTCCCATATTGGATGGGAGAAAGGATTTTTTCCTCTTTATAAGAAGGGTGTTGTGCACCTTACTTATTTATGGTGGAAGAGAGGGAGAATGGTGGCTTGCGTCGCGCACACGCACGCGCACGTGCACGGGCACGGGCACGGGCTTGGTCTCGGTCTCGGGCTGGGGCTCGGGCTCGGGTTAGGTGCGAGGGCGTGGGCACGTGAGGCAGTGTGGCTGTAGAGGCTCTAGTGGCGTACTTGGCACTTCGCATGTGCGCATCGTGACAACAGCCAGAAAACGACTAGTGTCATTATGGCTCTGGACCAAAACTGCCAGCCACCCTTGCCTATATAAACCAGACAGGCCTGGTTCATTCCAACACAACAACAGCAATCACAACCATCCCTACTGAACCAGCACTCATCCGAATATATTAGCCTCTCAGTTTGGTTGAAATAAACCAAGCCACTTCGACCAGTGTAGTGATCTGCTGCTACCAAAAGAAGACTGCCATTCTTTTCTCTTTCTTTTTCTTTATCTGCCAGACTATGTTACTGAGTTCCATAGTGGTTTCTTCGTTTCTTGCTGAACGCAGAACCACATAAGGCTCGTCGTATCCTGGAATCAATTCGCCTGCAACCTATCAGCAGACTCAAAATTATATTGAGTAGGGGCGAATTACGCTTTAAGGACAACGTGTTTTTCACGTGCTTCAGCCTGTCCTTATTTCTCGGTTTTTCCAAATTAATTTATTTTCTAAGATTAGAAATGATCAACAATCTTAAACCGTAATTTTCTTATATGGAAATCGAATGAGTATCATCAATCAAATTGATGAACCATGATCTGATTCGTCTGGACCGGTTCAATGGAACCAATTTCACCAGATGGCAGGGCAAGATAAAGTTCCTGCTTACGGCGTTGAAGGTATTCTATATCTTAAACCCAAATTTGAAGCCGCTTTCTCCAGCTACTGAAGAAGACATGACTGAGCAGATCAACGCACGCAATAAAAGAGAAGAAGATAATCTGCTGTGACGAGGACACATCCTGAACACGCTATCTGATTGTCTGTATGATTAATATACCCGAACCGAATCTGCCAAAGAAATTTGGACAGCTCTTGAGTTCAAATTCAAAATCGAAAAAGAAGGTATGAATAAATATCTCATAGCTAGCTATTTCGACTATACCATGGTAGATAACAAATTGCTATTAGCCCAAATCGAAGAACTACAGCTAATTGTTGGCAAAATTAGTGCCCTAAAAATTGATATCCTTGAAGCTTTCCAAGTCGGGGCTATTATTGCAAAATTGTCCCCGAGTTGGACAGAATACAGGAAGAAATTGCTACATAAAATGGAGGATTATTCATTGGAACAAATCTAGAAACATATCCGAATAGAGGAAGAATCCCGAAACCGTGAAAAAAAAATGGAAATGGGAATTCTCATCCAAGGTGCAAGCAGTAGAAAGTACCCAAAATAAGAATCCTGAGAAGAACGGTTCCCTAAAACTAAATAAAAGGAAATTTAAGAAATCACAGAAGAAGAACGGAAAGTTCAAAGGCCTTTGCCATGTCTATGGGAAAATCGGGCATTATGCTCGAGTATGCCGTCTTCGAAAATTGAAGAATGAGGCAAGTACAGTTGAAAAAGACATAGTTGCCATGATCACTGAGGTAAACATGATCCAAGGCAAAGTATCCGATTGGTGGTATGATACAGCTGCCACAATCCATATAAGCTATGACAAATTTGAGAAGATGACTCTTTACTGTAATCATACCACCTGTATCCATTATTTGGGACAAAATTGTGGGACCATTATGAGCTATCCACGTGTGATTGGACAACCCATATAGATCCCAATATTATGTCATAAAATTGAGATGGGCCGAATTAGAAGCCCAATTCACTTCCTTTCAAGATTAAGTGTATCTTGTGAAAGGGCCTTTAATCGGCCATTTATGGACTGATTTAGACCAAGTAAAGGGAAGTGACTTGGGGTTTTTCGGCAAGATTTAACCAATGGTGTGGTCCATTTTTGTGATTAACGGTCTAAATTTAAAATTACCATGATGATCGATGTATGTATTAAAATGAAAGCATATAATTTAAATTATGGATTTTTCTGTCTCCACATATCTTTTGATTACTTAATGTATATGTGCATGCATTATTAAATATGTGTAAAAGTGAATGAAGATCATGATAAATATCCATACGATCACTATTGATCACGGGTCCAAATGAACGGAACCATCATCAACTATGATGATCAACATTGATGAGAGGATCCATCATCAATGGTGAACATTAATAGTAATGATCGGATCCATCATGAATGGACACGATCAATGAGGTGATTATATTGTCCTTTAATCGTAGAACTTCTTATATGTGATCAATAATCAAGATAGTTTTCAGTAATCTAATGATTTATTCATTTTGACTTTAATTTTTATATGATTAAAATTAAGTCATCATTTCATTAGAAGATAGAACTCTTATCCCAAGGTTGTGCATAACCTAAGTGGGAGTTTCATTCCTTCCCTAAACGATGCATAAACCCATAATGGTGGGTTGTAGGTTATACAAATAGATAGTCGTAAAAGCATCAATTTCATTTTATTTAGAGAACTTGATTGATCTGCACCACCCATATAGGTATGTAGGCTTTCAGATCCCTTATAAGATGGATTGCATACTTTTATAAACTTAAAAGTTTGAATAACTAGTAGAAATTCTGATGATTAGTGCCAATACTTTAGATCATACCTAAGTAGTAATACATGATGCGATGTAGAGATGGCCTCTAAAGCATTAATCGCTGATCAACTAAAAGGACAACATTTTGACGGCAACAACTACGAAGACTGGTCCCCCGCAGTGCGAAGCCTTCTGGATGAAGATGACATTTCACACACTCTGGATGGGGTTCGAGGAACTCATATTGGCTGAAAATGGAAATCTAGGTGAACATAGGGCCGCGATGAATCGCTACAACAAGTGGCGTAAACAAAATCACTCCGCCCGTAATGTTTTGATTAGCACAATACACAAAGAACTCATACCCACGTATGAAGTGCATGAAACCGCTAAGGGGATCTGGGATGCACTGGCTAATGCCTATAAGCAGAAGTCAGATGCAAAGGTTCGGGCTATGGAATTAGAGTTCCAAGAATACAGGATGCCTGTAGGTTGCCCCATCAAGGATCATATCCATAAGATGGAGCAGATGATAGGCGCCCTGAGGAATGTAGGGTGCAAACTAACTGAAAATCAAAAGATTATAGCTATGCACCGTTCCTTACCCGAATCATGGGCCCAAATCAAAACGATTCTGAACCATACTGATTCTATCACAACGTTCAGAGACTTTTGTGGCCATCTGGTACGAGAGGTTGAAATGAATGCAATTCAGCCAGGTTTGGCCAAGGCTTTTGCAGCAGAAACCCACAAGCGGAAAGCTAACAAGAGAAAGTTCAAAGCTCGCAAGAAGGCGAAGAAGAACAATCAGGAACAGAAGACCACAACGCCTCCTCCAAATCCCAAGAAGGGGAAAGGAAAGAGGAAACCTAAAAAGACAAACATCACCTGTTTCGTCTGCGGAAATCCCGGCCATTATGCCCGTCAGTGTGCCCAGAAAAAGACGGTAATTCCTCAGTCACAAGATACTTTGTTTGTAGGCGTTTGTTCTGAGATCCTTTCCATTGATATCCTATCTAACGAGTGAATTTTGGATTCAGGCGCAACAAAGCACGTGACACGCGATCGTCGAGGACTCGAGGAATTTCGACCTATAGCCACAGGGAGCTACAGGGTGTACATGGGGAATAACGCTGCTGAAGACGTGCTAGGGATTGGTGTTTATCATCTCCGTACGCGCGTAGGGCACACAATAACCCTCCATGATACTCTTTATGCACCGGGCATGCGCCGGAATTTAATTTCTGTTTCTAGATTGTTAGTTAATGGTTTTGACATTCGTTTTTTTCGGGACAAGAGTTTCTTTAAGACTAAATAACCTCATCTTTGCATGGGGAAATTTAATTTCAGATTTATTTATTCTAGATGTAGAACATGATAATGCGCCTCTTGCTTTGTCTGCTACATTGAATGAACATGTAGTATCTGAATCTTTAAAATGGCACGCGAGGTTAGGTCACATTGGAAAGGACCGTATGACAAGACTAGCTAGATCTGGTCTGTTAGGTTCATTATCCAAGGTTGATTTGCCATTTTGTGAACATTGTGTGTCCGGGAAGACTTCTACGAAACCATTTCCTAAAGCGACTAGGTCAAAGGGTTTACTAGAGATAATTCATATAGATATCTGTGGACCCTTAAATGTACATGCTAGAAATAGATGCCAATACTTCGTCACATTTATTGACGATTACTCGCGCTATGGATATGTGTATCTCATCTCACATAAATCTGAGGCTTTTGATTATTTTCTCAAATTCAAAGCTGAAGTTGAAAATCAGCTTGAGAAAAAGATTAAAATTCTTAGATCTGATAGAGGTGGCGAGTATACATCTGAAACATTTAAATTATACTGTGCAAACGTTGGCATCATCAGGCAATATACTATGGCATATACTCCACAGCAAAATGGAGTTGCAGAGAGAAGGAACATGACACTATTGGATATGATCAGATCGATGATGGCACATGCAAATCTCTCTACCACATTCTGGGGAGACGCGCTTCTTACAGCCGTCTACGTCCTAAATAGAGTCCCAACTAAATCCGTTCCTAAGACCCCATATGAGATGTGGACTGGGAGGATTCCTTCTCTAGTCGACCTACGTCCTTGGGGATCTTTAGCATATGTTTTATTGCCTACTCAGCATAGAAGTAAACTTGATAGTAAAACTATTGAGTGCGTATTCATCAGGTACCCAATGCACTCAAAGGGATACGTTTTAGTTTATGAGGATCGTGGAGGATGGACTGAGATTGAATCTCGGGACGTCACCTTCGTCGAAGACAGATACTCCAATCGAAAGAAACAAAAGATGCGGGAACTCCTTATGGGCCCCACCCACAAGTGGTTGTCCACAAGTGGGCCCCATGGGTCCACAATCAACAACTGCAATCTCTTCAGCAACAGGCTCTACAACTTCACAGGGAAAGGGGACTCAGACCCTTCTCTCACTCAACCTATGCAGGAGAACCAAATGCCAGAGTCTATTGGACACTACAACCACTGTAGAAATGGACCCAAAGAGCTCCCTCTCTTTCGACAGCAATTACTATGTGATCTTGAAGCAAAACAAAGGTCTCTTCCAATCTGACGCTGCGCTGTTGACAAACAAAGGTGCAGCCAAGACCGTTGGTGAGCTGACCAGCTTGACTGATTTCTTCACTAAGTTCTCACAATCTATGAAGAGAATGGGAGCGATCGGAGTCCTCATGGGCAGTTTGGGAGAGATTAGGATGAAATGTAGTGTTGTTAACTCAACGTAAGAGAAATTTGATGAGTAGCGCCCACATTCTGAGATGGTCCCATGATTTTAACCATTGATTTTCTTGGTACTGCCATAATTAAGCTATGGTGCAATAAACATTTGAGTAATGATCTTGGCCTTTGATTTTTGGAGTTAAATGTGAATTCATTTTCTTGGTACCACCATGAATAAGCTAGAGGTCCAATAATCAAGCTTCAGTAATGATTCCTTTGATTTATTTTATATTTTGGAGTTGAATGCGACCCAATTAAAAGTTTTCTTTCCAATATTGTTCTAAATTCATCCATGCATGTGTAAGAACCATTTGCTTCTGACAAATGTGAGATTTGTTTTGTGGCCCACATCCTAAGATGGTTGATTTTAACTGTCCAAGTTCTTGGTCCTACAATAAAGAAGCTATTGCCCAATAATAATGCTTCAGTGACCATCTTGGCCTTTGACTTTTGGACTCGAATGCGAGCCAATTGAAAATATTCTTTCCAATATTCCAAATTCATCAAATTAAACATGGGGAAGAAGAGAAATTTGATTTCAAGTAGTGTAAGATTAGTACAGGATCGTCAGCATGTGTGGCTCCATTGGGGCCCACATACTGAGATGGTCCAATAATGTTAACTGTTCATTTTTTAGTATTACAATATATAACCTATGGTCCAATAATCAAGCTCAATGATGATCTTGGCATTTGATTTTTGGAGTTGAATTTGAGCCAATTTAAAATTTTCTTTCCAATCTTCTAAATTCATTATCACATGGTGTTCATAGAAATCATTCATTTAGCATAGTTTCAAACTATGGTGATCCATGTAGCATAGCATCTTGAACATGGACGGTTAAAACCATTCGACCATCTCAATATGGGTCCCAATGAGCCTTACATATAACCTAAGCAGCGAAAAAGCCCACTCATTATGTGTATTAATTTTGAAATGTGGATGTGGTTAATGGTCAATTTTTTTAGTGGTCATTATTACCCTAACCAAGATGCTTGATCTTTTTATAAAAGAGAAATGATCCATTGCTATCAGAGCAGTACAATATATATAGAGCTCCTAGTTGCATTGGGACACTTGGGATTGCTCAAATGATCAATCTGAGCTGTCCATTAGCTCCAGCACAAGTTTATCAGATGATTCCCAACCATCTGATCGATGGATTATAGTATGGATGGTTATCATTTCTGGAAAAAAAAAAAGAAAAAAGATTCAATCACCATTAGGATTGCTTATGATTTCGAGGAATAACTTCTAGCGGACAATCATATCCATCCAATCGACGGTTGGAAAACCGATGGATATAAAAAGACGACAAACCAACGGATGGATCAGATCATCTGCTTATCATGATATTCATTTAGCAGTCCATGAAATTCTTGTGGCATTGTGTGGACAATCCAGACCAATAAAGATACAAGCATGACATGTTGACTTTCACATACAATCCATCTTCCCAACAACGTGTCATGTGTACGACATCCAAGCCGTGCAAAAGCTGAGGTATGGACCATACCGGGGCCTATTGGGTCAGTCGCACATATCATCAAAAGTTGCACCCCCACTTGTATGATTACTTGATCAGAGAAAACCAATTTCTTTCAATGGAACATCATGCCTTGCGGCATTCAACGGTCAGTAATCCTTTGATGGATGATACGTCCTCTTAAGTCCTTGTAAAACAACCATATTCTACAGTATTGCACGAGGTGGACCACCTTATTTTATTGGGTTGCACTGGGTGCATGTGTTTGGTGTGTGCATGTCATTGAACCTATTCAAAAGGGCCGTCCATTATTATGAAAATTGGATTCCTCAGAAATCAGGTTGATTCAACCATCATGTCACCATCACCATTTGTGCCTTGGTGTGTGTTTATATAGAAATTAAGTGGACCCAATGTTTCGTCATTCTTTAGGTTTTCTTTCCTTCATATATCGCCCGTTTTAGTCCACCATTAAAGTTTCTACCTAAAAGTCAATGGTGTGTTTGGATGCTCAATTGAATTGAATTGCAATAATCCAACGGAGCGACTATGTCTTTTGAGGCAGCTCTTATATCATATATTGTAGAAAAATATTCAAAAAAAATATCCGCACATGATCAATATAATATAAGCCAAACCATAAAAGAAAAGGACAAAAGGGCCCCACTTGTGTTTACCCTTCATAGATGTCCAACAGATTTGATGGTAAAGAAACGTCATGGTGGCCCTTCATGAAGCTTTCAACGGTGGTGTCATTATCTTATCACAGCCGCTTTGAGTGATGTGGTACACTTGCGCTTTAAAACTGCCTCATTTTATGCTCAAATCTCAAAATATATGAAAAAACTGGATGGATTGCGTGGATATATAAAACCCATACATGATGGTAGGCCCCACAGAGCCCATCGGGTGCGAAGCAGATTAGCTGCTGTACCCTACACCAACGACGTTACTGGTGCGGCGAGCGCAGATGAGCGCTCCAGTCTTGAGCACCGCGAACGTATGAACCGTCAAGAAAGGATTAAGGCTCGGTGGACCCCACAATGATGTATTTAGTATATCCACTGTCCATCCGTTTGGCCAGATCATTTTAGGCCATCGTACCCAAAATGAGTCATATCCAAAGCTCAAGTGGACCACACCACAAAAGGAAGTTAGGACAATAATTCTCACTGTTAAAACATCCCTACGGCCCACCGTAATGTTTATTTTCCATCCAAACTGTTCATAAGGTCACACTGACCTGGATGAAGGGTAGAAACAAATATCAGATTGATACAAAACTTTTGTGACCCCAAGAAGGTTTCAATGGTAGAAGTTCACTCTCCACTGCTTTCTGCAAAGTGGTCCACTTGAACTTTGGATCCATCTATAAAGCCTTACAACGATGTCCGAAAATGAACATATGGTTTGGATATAACACATGCCTCTTGGTGGGGCCCACAAAAATTGATGACATCAATACACCACCTAAGTTCGTGATGTGTGGTCACCACGCAATCTGTGTCCCCTCGGGTGGCAGGAGGCAATCATTGACTTCTCGTCTTAGATAATTAAATACGCAAATAAAGATTCAAGCCACATTCTCTCCACTAATGTCCCCACGTTGGGATAATGCTGGTGCTTGATTCACCACATGAGGTTGAAGAGCCGACTCGGCGCACATCTGTGAGATCCGGGAGGCTCAGCAGTTGTGGCCCACTGTTAAAATTTCTTAGTCCCCAAATCAGCAAGATCTGCCCATTGTGTGGCCACCGTTTGCATGTCAAACATGTACCACAGGTCTTACTTTTCTAGTGTAGGAGTGGACTGCATGAATAGTAAGCTGGCCTGAGTTTTGGTGCAGGGTATACTCATGGTGGCCTCCAACTGATGAACGGTCTGGATCTCATTTAAACTGCCATGTGGCACCGATTCCCATTTTAATCTCTATGCGAATATTTCTCCTGTTTGGTCTGAGAAATGCTGAAGCGATCTGCGGGAATCGCCCATTGTGTGGTCGATTTGCGCTGCCATTCGACGCGGCATCGGTGGATCCGGAATCCACCAACCCGACTGTAGGGCCCACCTTGATGAATGTGTTTTATATTGATTATGTCCATCCGTTGCTAAAGATCATTTTAGTATATGAGCCCAAAACTGCTCAAGTCAAAGTCTCACCTGGACCAATTGAACGCCCACCATTAAAAATTTATTTGGGCACGGAAATGTGGCCCCCCAGAAGTGTTTAATGGTCAATACCACTGCTTCCTGTGGTGTGGTTTACCTAAGAATTTTTTGGCTCATATTCTAAAATGATCTAGAGAAACAGAGGGACGGTGTAGATATAAGACACTTACATCAATGTGGTCCCCACAGTGACGGATACACCGACTTCAGTGAATCGGGGGATCCACCGAAGCTGTTTCCGGGTGATTTCTGAAAACGATTACCCGGTTGCCTGCGTCCGTACGTAGGGAGTCCGTGCAACAAATATATTTATGGGTCCTACCGTGATGTCTATGTTGATGTCTACCTAAAATCTACTCCGTCCATTAGTTGCGCCGTCTTATTTTTAGTACGATAGTTAAAAAATAGGATGAAACCAAACTCAAGTGGGTCAGATCGCAGAAAACAATGGGACAATAACGCTTACCATTAAAACCTTCTCATCATCCACATGATGTTTATATAAAATCCAATTGGTTCATAAATTGAATCCCATCAGGATGAAGAGGAAAGAAAATCTTATCTAAAACTTCTATGGCCTCAAGAAGGTTTTAGTGGTGGGAGTCCTCTCCACTGTTTTTGGGGGTCCAATGTACTTAGTCATTGGATCTGTCTATTTTCTTATATAACAATTTAAAATACATTTAATCAACTGATGGACAGATCAGATTCAGCATATACAACACGGTGGGCCTACAGTGCTTTCCGTTACACGGCTCAATGTTTGGCAGGTGTTCCATTGGAGATGCAAATCCCCCGTTAAAGGCGATTGGCGCGAATCGTTTTGTTTTAGATGTGTATTTGCTGTGGTTAGTAGAACAAATAGGAAGCGAACTCGGTGCTTCAACATGTAGCACACATTTACTATGGAAGCATGGAATCATATGTGGGGCCCACTAGCACACATTGACTATGGAAGCACGGAATCATATGTGGGGCCCACTGTGATGTTTGTATTATATCCATTTCGTCAATCTGTTTCGCCAGCTCATTTTAGCACATGTTGCCAATAGGAAGAAAGAACCAAAATTCAAGTGCCCCACTGCACTAGAAACATTGATGTTTGATCGTCAACACATTGAACCATCTAGGGTGCCACACAAGTTTTTAATCAAGCTGATATTTGAGGGTTACCCTAATCTTGACGGGAATCACCTTATGAATGAAAAAGCTTATTGTTGGCCTTAAAAGATACATTTATACTTCTAAAAAACCAATTTTGTTGTTTAAGAATCTCAAAGTGAAACATACTATCATTGTTGTAAAGATATCATTCCCAAGTCGATGATGCTCTTCGTTATGCTACACAGATTTCCCTTCCTCATAGAAAACCTTATCATATTATAAAAAAAATAAGATGATTAGAAAACGTAAAAGGAGAACCTGTAATGCCCCAAATTTACCATAATTATTTTATAATTTTCTGAAATTTATTTTTAAATTTTTTTTATATTAAATATCGACCGCTAATATTGAAATTTGAATAACGGGATATACGTAGGAGATCAGATGGAGTACCGTTTATTAAAGTTGCTTATAATAACCTCAGTAACAACATAGAAGAGTTAGATTTTACTAAACTCGAAGATTTACAAAAATTACAAAAATGCCATTAGTTAAACTTAACCTACCGTTTTTAAGTACACTAATTTCTAACGATCATTAAGACGCAATACCCTAAATATAAGCGTTTGGGCATATTTTAACCGTGCACGTCAAATTTCAGTCCTCCAATCATCCTACAAATAAGTAAATCAGTCTATAAGTGGGCCATCTGATCTTGAAACTGGCCAATTTTTTATGTTACCCCCTGAAATTATGCTGCCGACCAGCTGGATGGAGTGGATTTTATATAAACATCATGGTGGGCCTTGTGTGCATGACGCACGGCCAAACCATGCGGTGAAACACAAGTTTGACCATGCGTCTCACGCATGAACGGTGGGCAGCGTTGCTGGTCATCCAAATCGTCCACATGTGGACCCCTTTTCGGTAATCCAAGCCGTCCATCCTTTTTCTTGTCCCTTAAAACCCTCTCCTACCAAATTTCATCTCATTCCATCACGAATCCAACCCAATCTCCTCTTCCCTTCCAACCGTTGGAAACTTAGATCTTCCAATTTGGGAATCCTCTTCGTATGAGAACTTAGGAAAGCTTCTAGAGGATCCTAAGGATCCTTTCTAGTTAATCAACATGGAGAATCACCTAAAAAACTGAAGTCTCTCCCACCTTGTGTAGAGATTCTCTATAACCTTCTCTTGCGCTAAAAACCTATCAAACAGCTATAGACCCTCAGTTTATGGACCCTACCTGCCTCATTGGACCCATCTAAACCTACCCTAGGTGTTCGATTGTCAGATAAACCGTCCGTTCAAAAGTTTCTAATTCTAAACTCATTATTTTCTATTTTCTTCTCATGGATCGTTCATCACTTAGTGGGCCTCATTCCAAAATCTATTACAATCATTTTATAGCCCATACTTGACTTAACAAATATGTGTAATCTCTCCTCAAACCATGTTATGTACACTTTCCAAAACGGCTTAAAAGATTATATATTTCTACTTTAAATTGCAACCGTTTATCCGAAGATGGTGTAGCTTCCCTAAAACCATAATTCCAACCCCACCTCTATATATAGGGCCTCTTCTAGCCAGAGATGACCCCCACCCACGAATTTGAGAGAGAGAGTGAGAGAAAGAGAGAGAAAGAAGAGAGAGAGAGAGAGAGAGAGAGAGAGAGAGAGAGAGAGAGAGAGGAAAGAGTGAGGAGTGTCATTTTGTTACTCTTTCATCATCATATATCTCTAATAGTTGCCGAAGATCATAAGGTGAGAACTCTTTTAAGATTGGGTTAATAATCTCATGTTTTGAAAGTTGATGATTCTTATATATTTTGTTTATATGTCTTTCTTTGTTATCTCCTTAGTAAGTCATATATGAATGCTTTTAGATACCATTTTCTCATCTCATGGTGATGAGGACATTTATTGGACTTAGAGAACTAATAATGAATTGAATGTTTGTTGCACATATGGAATTTGTATAACCATCTTTAAGGGGACCACCTTTTCCTTCCATATTGTATAAGGAATTGTTGTGATTGTCTAATGGAGATCCTTATTATGTTATATTCCTTTTATATATGTGGATGGACCCTGATATGTGGTGATGAATATCGAAACACCCGATTAAGAGGTTGCCCTAACCTAAGACGGTGCTTTTAGCTTGTCCGGTTAAGTGGCCACCCTGATCTGTGGTGGTGGTATCAGATTACCTGATTAAGTGGTTGTTAAATCCATTTATTATTATTATTATATTTACTATTATTATTATTATTATTCCTCAAGTTGTTAAGGATCTTTATAAGACTATAGTTGAGCATGGTTGTTATGAACCTTTGTAATACGGGCCGCCATCCTGGGATGTGATGCGTCGGTTACAACTGTTTTGATGAGTGACGAACTATAATGAAGGATGTGGTGGTACCAAAGGTTGGTTGTACGTTAAGTGACTTAGTATACATGGGTAATGCTAATAAAGAATGGTTAGCTCATGCATGCACATGGCTCCATGTGGGTGTATAGAATTGGAAATACGCTAGAGCGTCCTACTTCTCCCATACACTGTCATGTGTAGATTTGGGCTATATGAGCGTCCCGTTTCTCACGTGGTCGGGCAAAACTATGGGTTTGCATGTCACAAAACCCCTGTCAGCATGTCTAAGGATTCCTACGTTGGGTCATGCATTATCGTGCATTGCATTAAGTAAGAGTAATTGATGTTTTGTTATGATTTTTATGCCATTATTATTCTAACCTTAAAGTAGTTCTTCACTATGCCGCTTTTGACGGTGTCTTTGTGAAAAATAATTTAGAAGATGCAGGTAATGATCCTCAGGAGCCCGAGCCTCAAGGAGACGACTACGATGGCTCATGGGAGCAGATGGTGGAAGACGAGACCGCATAGTCATACATAGTTCTAGCATTTATTAAGTATTTGAATTTGTAATAAGTCCTAATGGGGGGACGTATTTGTCAACATAATGATTGATTGAATGACAGTTACTTGGTTTGATGATTTAATTTAGTTAATGAAATAATATATAAGTATGGTTTCGCCATCTTGCTAATGGTTTCCAAATAGTGTGAAATGTGCGTGTTTGTGTGAAAATTATGTAAAGGGTATAACCCTCACACATTCCAAATAACCTTGAGAATTTGGCCATCGTGATGTATACAGGAGCTGAAATCTCGGGGTGTTACAGAACCAAACTATGATCAATGCTCTGCCCCATTCTTTGTTTCAAGCTAAGGGGAATTCACAATGCTAGGGGGAATCCGCATTGCCTAGTGTGAATCCACAATGCCATGGGATTCTATATTGCTTAGGTAATTTTAAATTTATCCACAGCTTCATCACCTTTCTTAAAAAGAAAACAAATAAAAAAGGAAAAAATAGAGCTTCATCTTGATTGCAACTTCATTTTCTAATATTTAGATAATTAGTTTTAAGATTGGAATTGTATGTGATTCATGTAACTTATGGTCACCGCCATTATCCAACATCGATTAAAGTAAAGGAAGGAATGCATTTTTTCTTGTCTCACTTCTTTCAATAGAATATTGAGATGAATTGAGTGCTGTAGAGATAAGGATATTGAGATGCATCTCTGGGAAAACTAAGAACTATAGAATTAAAACAAAGGACTCCCCCTGCCACTGTAGATTCCCATTGTCGAGATGCATGAGATAATCTGTTTTGATAGCCCAATGTAGAGTGCCAGGGGGAATCCACAGTGCTCAGGAGGTATCCACAATGCCCAGGGGGAATCAATAATGCTCAGCGGGAATTCACAATGCCCAGTGGGAATCCACAGTGTTCGGTGGGAATTTACAGTGCATAGTGGGAATCCACAGTGGCAGGGGGAATCCATAGTACTCAATGGGAATCCATAATGCCCAGGGGGAATCCACAGTGGCAGGGGGAAT
>PVNU02002721.1:0-31749 GCA_003013855.2 Liriodendron chinense | reverse complement strand
ACCCCCTCTAATGGGTTGGCCCATCCATGAGGATCACTTATTTCAAACATCAACCCCAACGGCTCATTGGGAGGACCACAACGGAGGAAAACAATTTCTAGCCATTGTTAAATAGCAAATTACCAGTGTGGCCCACTTGAAAAGTGGATGTGGCTGAATTTTATTGAAGACGATCCTCATGATAGGGCCAACCTATTAGATGGGTTGGGACTTGCACATACATCACAAGTTGGAAGTTATCTGCTGGGTGGACTGCAATTTATAGTCCAACCAGTTGGATTTGAGTGTGTGTGTGTGTGTGTGTGTGTGTGTGTGTGTGTGTGTGTGTATTCCAAATAGGGCTGTCAATAGGCTGGCCCTGGGTTCGGTCTCAGCCCAGATTTTGAACTGTTTCAGGTCGGGCCTATTCAAAAGTCTTCATGAGAGTCCAACTCCATTTCATTGCCAGAATCCATGTCGTATATTTGAAACAGGTTGACCTCGTTGCTTCTCTCATGGAGTTTAGCAGATCCAATCCCGCCCCATTGACCCCCAAATTCCAAATACTATTGATTAGAGTTGTCTCCCTCTCTTCCAAATACAGGTTGCCAAAAACAACTTGGTGGTTCCCATTACTGGATTGGGATTGACTTGGTGGTTCCGATTACCGGATTGTCCAATTCCAGTGAATACCCATTGTAGGCTGCTAAAGGCAACTGGCGATTCCAATTCTCATGGATTCCATGGAAACTGTTAATGCACACCAAATAACCCTTCACCCGGATTCCAATGGATTCTCATTACAACCTTGGCAACACAACTGGTGATTCCAATTTACATGGATTCCATCGTAGTTGCTGATGATATCAACTACACGCTCCCAAACAGCCCCTTACCTATCAGACCTGTCCTCCCCCTTATGGGAACCATTAGGCGCATTATCCACCCCAAAACCCACCTCAGTAATCACTCCCAACATTGTGATAATTAATGAAGTGCATGTACTTACCTCTAGTTTTGTGTTATGTACCAATGACACTGTTTGATTCTCAACACACTCCAGCTCACGGCAAGCCTCTCTTGTGGTCTGGCTGGATTTAGCTTGGGTAGAGCAAAGAACGAAGCCCTTCTTTCCTCCTGTACATGCAAACCTGAGATCCCCTTGCAACCACAGACGTATCTATGACTTGAATTGACTAGAAAAACCCCATGATTTTAAGGAAGCCAAGAATACCATCAGTCTTTTGCTAGATAATCTTAGAGACATGGAAATTAGAAAGAAAAACCATTGAAGAAGAAAGAATAAACCTATAGCCTAGCAAATATCTCATAGAGATTAGACTATCAAAAGATGACTCAAACCCAAAAATCCAACTGATTGGATGTAGGGGGGCTGTCAATGGGTACCCAATGGACCCAACCTAGTTTTAAAGGGTCCAGGTCCCATCATTTGGACATGTTAGGAAATGGTTGGGTTCAGGTCTCACCTTTCATACCTGGTTAAAAATCAGGTCTAGTCGTTTTGGGTTGGTTACATGTAAAGGACCCTGTTAAAGTTGAGTCAAGGTTGCGTCCAGTTGGTTTTTTACACTACACTCACATTTTTAATGCATATAGATGATTTTAGCAATGGAACAACGTTTCCTAAGCCACACGCATGCGAGAGAGCCCATTCATACACCAAACATGTATCAAAGTGGCACATGTGTAGGACCCAAAATGACTATGCTCTAGCAAGAACTGAATGTGGTTAACCTACTGTTACTGTAGGATTCATCGTCCGTACCCAACCCATTGACGGTCCTAATGAATGTTCATATTTGTCCATGGATTTGCATGCTATTAAAATTGTGTAACCAGGAAGATATTGTGGGCTGATCCACCCAAAATGAGGATTTCATGATGAATGATCCAAATTACAAGAACATTGTTCCACATGGCTATGGTGTCTAATTCCTCAACGCATATTTCAACAGTCAAAGAAATAAAAGATAGAAGTAAACTAGAATGAAATTATAGAATGCACAGAGAGCAATACCCTTGTATGGAAGTTGGTGTGTGAATTGCAAGTAACTGAGCTGTTCATTAGTGGACTCAAGCCAACTATCAAGAAGAAACATAGTTATAGGCCTTGAGTGAGCTTGCACTAAAGTGACTAAAAATCAGAAGACACATATAAACCAAATCAATTCCATGAACTTGAAAATCACGCCAACTTGCAATTTGAGGGACTGTTTGACGATGCGTCAAATGCTCCTGTCTACAAAAGGAGCCCAAATGAAGACGGTGCGAAAACGACATTGACATTGAAAAGCCATTATTCTGTTTACTGCATCTTGCAAAATGTGTAAACAATGGTGTGCCATAATGGCCGTTACGTAAAGGTACACGTTATGGGGTCCGCCAATGGCCGTTGTGGAAAAAATGACCCATAATCACCATTACTGCCCCATTATGCCCCCCGTAAAAGCCATAACAGCCTCCTCAGTCTATTATAGGGCAGATACAGGTGTTTTGGTTATTTTATTTATTTTTTTAATAAAAAAGAGACTGTAACAGCCGTTACGACCTGTATCGTAAAGGTAATGGTGGTGGCCGTACAGCCACCGTTACGATTGTGGAATACCTTGGTGTAAACAAGATGCACTAATTGCCATACCACCCATGCTTACAACCTGTATAGTAAAGGTAATGGTGGTGGCTGTTACAGCCACCATTACTATTACGGAATACCTTGCAGTAAACAAGAAGCACTAATTGCCATAACACCCGTGCTTAGATCTAGTCATTCATTAGGCCCAAAACTAGGCTGATATACAGCTGGCTATAATGTTTATAGAAAATGGATGGCTAGCAAATAATAACAAATTGCTTGCATTCATGGAAAGAGTGTGCTTAGATTACTTGGACTGACTTGACTATTGGACCAGGCCGAAGTATGTAAATGGGTCCTAGATAATGAATGGCTTGGATCTCACATGCTTGTGGCAGGGGCAGATTGTGGGCAGCTCAACATGCATGAGTCTAATTTAATTTTATAACTGAAATACATTGCCATAATCCATCGTTTTATCTCGGACTCTGACTATTAATGAAGGATTATATGGATTGCGTACAGTAGAAAGTGTTCTTATTATTTTCATTTTGGTATTTCAGGTGAAATGTTGGGGAAAAAAGGGGCCCAACAGATGGATGTGATGAGAATTGTCTCTCATTTGTTATCAGCACATTCATATTTTGAGGCATTCCTACATTTGGCAGCAGATACCAAGGGCCCTTCTTCTCCATAAGGCACGCACACATGCATGCAACACAGAACATGTACAGGGTTCCACCTGAGAATATCATAAGTACTCGGGCTTTCAGTTTGAACAAGTCAGGTTGTGATTTAGTGATCCAAACCATTGATCTGACCTAAATGGGAAAATCCAAAAATATTTTGTCCTCCAATTTCCTTCCTTTTCCATCTATTCTTGATCTGATATCCTTATTGGGTTGTTGCAGTCTTGTCTCACATGCAAAGACACCAATTGAGACTAACTGGCCCATGCACCATGCAATTGCAAGTTATCATGTTCTCACTACAAAATCATAATCCTCCATGATAAATTGATTATTATTTATTTTTTTAAAATCTTTTTAGTGTAGTCATAGTTTACCCCAACATTTTATAAGGTGCGCTACAGTAGTATTGGTACTACCGTAAGCTTACAGTGGTACCAACAGATGTGGGGCCATGTGGTTACCTAACCAGTGTTCGCATTGTCAGTATCGCTACAAGTTTCGCTGGCTGGAGATAAAGATATAATATCGTTATCGCCGATAATATCGCTGACAACCGGAAATGTGGGGAAAAAGGGAAAAACATGAGGGAAACTGTTGATTTTTCAGTGAAACTTCTAGAAATGCCTAAATACATATATTTGCATATTCAAGAATAAAAAAAATATAAAAAGAATGCATTAAATAATAATTTTTCATTCAATTGGGCTAAAAAACCATACGTTGCTGTAAGAAAATACTCCAATAGCAACCAAAATGAGTTTATATAATATAAATGTAGCCATCATACAATAATCAAGACATAAAATTAACATACAGAGCACCCCCTAATATGGTGGGTCCATAGAAACATCATGGTTGTATATCCGCACCGTCCATCCATTTCTCTAGCCCATTTGAGGGATAAGGTTTTAGTAATGTTTATTTGCAATCCAACCTATTGATAAGGCCATAAAGACAAGGATGAAAGAAAAAAACAAATATCAGCTTGATCCAAATACTTTTGTGGCCTTAAAGAAGTTTTCAATTGTAAGCATTCAATCCCCACTATTTGTTGTGGTGTGGTTCCACTTGAGCTTAGGATCTGCCTCGTGTTTTGGATGATGACCTCAAAAAATATGAAAAAATGGATGAACGGTATGGATCCAACACATACATCATGGTGGGACCTACAGAACTTGCCACGTCAACACGGTACCCGCCTGTGGTGCCGTGTTCTGTATTAGGAAATCCATTGCCGTTTATGTTTCACCATGTAACACGCTGGTGGGTGCTGTCCTAACCATAGGGCCCACCTTGATATATATTATGTATATCCAAGCCATCCATCAGTTTCTTCGGATCATTATTGGGAATGGTCCAAAAAATGAAGCAGATCCAAATCTTAGATGGACCACCACCATAGTAAAACAATGGGTGATTGAATGCCCACCATTAAAAACTTCATACGGACCATTGTAATGTTTATTTGCAATCCAGCCTATTGATAATGTCAAGAAGATCTGGATGACGGGAAAATATAAATATCAGCTCGATCCAAAAACTTGTGGCCCACAAAAGGTTTTTAATGGTCATTCATCACTGTTTCTAGTGGTATGGTCCATCTGAAATATAGATCTTCTTACGGTTGGCATCACGTCCTAAAATGAGATGGAAAACAGATGGACGGCATGGATATATAAAAAATACATCAATATGGGCCCCACACAGTTAGGGTAACATCCACTACGCTGTTCACGAGGTAACAGCTAATCTGCTCCCAGTCTGTGCTACACACGGACGAGCATTGTGAGTGGGACTCTGACCGTGGGCCCCACCATTATGTATGTGTTGTATCCACACCATTCATCCATTTGGAGAGATCATTTTAGGACATCAGACAAAGAATGAGGCCAATCCAAAGCTGGACAAAGGCAAAACATAAATATCAACGTGATCGAAACTTCTATGGCCCTCAAAAAGTTTTTAATGGTAAGTGTTCAATCCTCGCTGTTTTCTACGATGGGTTCCACTTGAGCTTTGGATCTACATCATTCTTTGTATCATGACCTAAATTAATCTCTCCAAACGTATGGACGGAATGGATATAAAATATATATATCAAGGTGGGCCCCACCGTAAGGACCGCACCGTTTTAAATGCAACCGAAGTCGCACCAAAACCATTCATTAAAATAAGGGGATAGATAGAGAGAGTTGAATAACGAAACCCTCCGCGCTTCGTCTTCTTCTCCGTTAAAGCAGCAGGCTTCGCAAGATTTCGAATCCATTCAGAAGCCGAAAATCTCGTCCAAATTTGATTTATTTTTCAAATCCCTACCAAACTCCCAAAATCCTCGACGGAAATTTGGGTTTTTTCAAGAGCAATTCTCTCCGGAAGAAAAAAAAAAAAAGGTTTCAAGCCTGATTCGGCGCGCTCGACGATTGGCCCACCAAATTCGGTTGATGGTCACTCTCTAATGCAGATCTTGAGGTACGAACACTGGCTACAGTCGAGATTCTCTGCGATAATCCCAAATTATCGACGATATTGCCGATATTTTTCCGATAATTGGAGAGAAACGAAAAACTGGGGTTTCGGTGTCGCTAGTTTAGCGACACCGATATTATTGGTGATATTATCGATATTTCGTCGATAATGCGAACACTGTACCTAACACACACACACACACACACACACACACACACACACACACACACACACACAAATCCACCAGATGCATATCATGAGTCAACACCTACGGCCTGAAAATCAATGTGATCCAACACTCTGGTGATCAATGTTTTGAATAACACCCGTAGCATAGTGTAGCTATGACGCTACGTAGCGTTAGCAAATAGCGTAAATCCTTTGTAGTGTACGCTACAGGGGTCATAGCATATCTGTAGTGTATGTAGCGTACACGTAGCGTATGTAGCGTCGTATCATGTGCGTAGTGTATGTAGCGTACACTACGCCTTTTTTTTTTTTATAAATAAAGGGTAATTATATTTTGTTTTTTAAAGGTAATTATATTTTATATTTTGTATTTAATACTCTCAACATGTAGGATTTTTTTTTTCGTACTAGTGACTTGTGGGTTTCAATTAGAGATTATTAGTTATAGTTTGCTTAAAAAGTTGTTGATGTAATAATAATTTGATTTGGTTTATGTATGTGAATTGGCTTTTGATAAATGATGGTTAATAACTTGTTTGAACGTGCTTATACTTGAAAAAATGAATCATCGTTTGGCATTTTTATATTTTTTTCTTACTATTTATCATATTTTTTCTAATTTTAAATTAAAAAATAGAAGTATTGTGTAGCTTACGTTACACACTACGCTACTTACACTACATGTTACAAATGGTTGAACGCTACGCAACATGCTACCACTATTTAAAACACTGCTGGTGATCCACAGCTCAAGGAAGAAGGTAGGAGGGGATGCCGCCCTTAATTCTCACTGAAGCCGAATTGAGTTGCATAAAAGCCTGATTTTTGTCCTAACCCATGGCAAAGGGTCTGTATGGCCTAGATTTTGTATATCAACGTGATGGGCCCCATATGAATCAAGGGTAGGTGCTCTCTCAACTTCTTTCCTGTTTTTTGGCCCACTTGAGTTTTCGTTTGGGCTCTAGATGTAAAAGCGAAGCATCGACAAATTGGATGTTGTGAATACATGGACGGTTGGACCCCACTTCTGCTCGGTACAACCATAGCTTGTGGTTTTACCAAACCACAACACACCCCTCATTTTATTACCTATACTTTCTTACCTGTACCACCAGAGCAAACCCCTTCAGGGTACTGTCATAATTATGCATTTCTCTTTTCTTAAGGTGTCAATGAAGAACAGTCAAGCACTTTTCTTCAAATCCTTTTCTTCTTCAATAAATACTTCTATGCAAATGAGGAGGAAATAGAAATTTCAGTCTATTGCAATCGTGAACTCCGTTTTGGTTTCGCCACACAAAGATAAACTTTTTTCTTTCTCATGGTTCCTATGTAACTTGCTTCTGTTACATTTCTGACATCAGTGACTAGCTCCGATTTCAAAAAGTTTGTTTAGCATAATTAGGATATTTGCTAGAATCTCCAGTTAGGGAACAACTAAGTGTTAGCTCTAGACACAACAATACAAGGCCACTAGCAATCTTCTGCAAATGTCCATGTAAAATTCATGCAAACAAGGTTACTCGCTTCACCAAAAACAAGTACAATCTAGTCAGTTTTGTTTAAAAGATTCAGTAATTAAAATTACAAAAGTAAATTTTATAAAAAAAAAAAAAAAAACCAGATAAAACAAACCTTTTTTTTACATGCAAAAAACTGTTACTGAAGGCTTCAACAAACTTGTAAGAAGGATATGTGGTATCCCCATATAGTTGCACAAAGTGGGAATTGAATCAGCAACAGATTTGGTTTTGGGATTGGGGAAGCATCAGTTTAAAAATGTTGGCATGTATAAAACATCTAGGTTTATACATGTGGTAGTGCAAGTCTAAGCATCAACAACACCTAATTAGACAGTCTGTGCAACTAATTCCCAAATAAGGAGTACCAAACTCCAAATAACCATCAAGTTTGAAAAGGACAAACACCAAGTTCCAAGCTCTTCAATGCCTTTTTCTTGCATTTTTTAATCTTATATAGAAAAACTAATTTCATGCTTTTCCCTGCTCTTTTATATCTACTTTTTTTTTTTTCAAGTTAGTCATGCAATGCACCCACCCTGTTAGCTGGGCAACACACCCACTTGGTTAGTCACACGATGCACCCACCCACTAGTGGGGTTAGTGTGTCTCCTTAGCACTCGAACCTGAGACCTGCTGTTGAAATGCCTAGGCGTCTTCCAGCTGGGCTAGCAGGCGAGCCACTTATTTCTACTTTTCTAACTAAACCCAAAAAAACAAGGAACAAGTGGAATTTTTTCCTATTTGATATGGTGTTTGACGCACTACAAGAAAATTTTGGGTCATCATTTTAACTATGAATAATTTTCTTCAGTAACCAGAAAAACAAGCCCGTTAAAAAGAAATCGGGAAAAATAAAAAGAAACAAAAAGAAAACCAAAAATTAAAGAAAAGTTGGTAATAATCAACATCCTTAGAACCTGCTCTCAGTGGTAGATTGTATGGGTTTCAACATTGAGGTCTTGGGTTCAAGTACCCATGTGGTGTGGGCAGTGTTTTAAATAGCGAATAGCGTGTAGCGTAGCCTTCACCTCTCTGAAGCGTCAGGCATAAGCTACATAGCGTGTAGCATAAGCTACACAACACTTAGATTTTTAATCAAGGTTGCATTTGGTTGCACCAAATTAGATGATTAATAATAAAATTTAACAAAATTTCATGATATTTAGTACAACAAATGCAACCTAAAGTAATAGCAAGGGTAATGATTAAGTATAAAAGTGAAGACAGAGCAACAAAACCGATTTAAAACTATTTCTTATATTATTTTACTATAAGCATCGAAAAGACTAACAAATTTTCATTGAAATAGAATTATGGAACAAATCATTTTAATGATTGATTTTAATGTTATCGTGAAAAATGACTTGTAATGTGAGCAATGTAGCATGTAGCGTAGTCTATGAAGCGTGTAGTGTATCCAAATTAATCATGTAGCGTAGGCTACACGCAACTTAAGCTATTTTCATGAGCTACGTAGCGTTTAGGCTAGGCTACGCTATGTAGCATAAGCTACACGCTACATAGCGTAGCTATTTAAAACACTGGGTGTGGGTGGGTGTGTGTGTGCATTTAAAAAAAAAAAAAAAGGAACCTGCTCTCAGAGCAGGTTGTTGTCATCTCTGCAACATTTTGATAAAACCATGATTTGATCTTTGTCTCTCTTCTTCTTCTTCTTCTTCTTTTTTTTGTCTTTATAATGGTGCTAATATCAACATGATGGCATGATAATAAACACTATCCCTCGCAACTAATACGAAATCATCGAGAAAGAAGAACTAAATAAGAGAAATCTAATATCAGCAGTAACTAAATCAAAGAAATGTAATAATCGGCACCATTAATACAATGAGGAATTACAAATCTTAGCAGAGACTACAAACTCTTCAAATATAATCTTTCAACAAGATGTTACCAAGAACATCATGCCAAAAGCTAGGTGAAAAGGAAAGAAATGTAGAATATAAGAAAAATGATGAATGCGTAAAAATCATTGGAAACGTTGCTAATGGAGAAAAAACAATAGCAAATTCCAAGTCTAAAGTCATTCTCAGTCTAGAAGAAAGTTGCAGAATACTATAACGAAGAGAAATCATCCAATGCTTCCAAAGCCATCATAATGGCTCTATAACTTGTGCTCCGAGTTGGACAAGGACACATGGACAATCCAATCAGTCAATGCAACCTAACAATTAGGTAAACTCATGCTCCATGTGCCAGAATGCATAAAAACACCAATCAGGTGATCATATCCATCCCCAAAAGTTGGCCTTCTTTTTATAGCCATCCATTTTACAAGTTGCGGATGGGATTGATAGGATCCTCTAACAGCAGAGATTCTTTAGAAGCATGTGCAAAACATGATGGTACCCTTCAAATGGATGGTTGCAAACATGAATAAGAACTGTGGCATGCTCTATCGGGTCATTCTTTAGTTAATTTTCCCGAATAAACTTGTTAGCAATTTGAACTTTCAATGCGAAACATGTCAGTTGTCTAACTTTTGTAGGACATCTTTTGCTTTTAGTAATAATAAGAGTTCAAGTTGCTTCTTTCTTAACCATTATGATGTTTGGAGTCCTATACCTGCTATTTCAATATGTGGTATAAATATTGTATCTTCTTTTATTGACGATTGCTCATGTTTTACAAGGATATATCTTATGGACAGTTTAGATGAAATTCCATCCATTGTAGAAACAAAATGATTCAGATTCAATTTTCTGGTCTGGCAATGCCATAAAACAAAGATAATTTCAGTTCAGGCAAGTTCCCCATGATCCAAAATAGGGCCAATCAGATGAACGGATTGGTCATTGAAAATTGGCCCAACCATATTAACGATTTGGATAATCGAATACACACAAACAGGCTAAGTAATATGGTCAATATAGATCACTTAAAATACACCAATTCTTTTGAACAATTTGGATCCTGAAAACTGGCATAGTACCAATTGTAAGAATAGTCTGGATTAATGAAAACTGGTCCAACCATATTAACATTTTGGATCAATAAGTACGAGTCATATGAATTTTTTCAGTCATTTAAAATGAGCTCGATCAAACAAAAGGCTTAGATCACAAATGATGCCCAAGACATGAATGGTTTGGATAACTGAAAATATGCCCAATCATATGGATGGGTTTGACACTGAAAAGTGGGCCAACCATATTAAAGACTAATAACTTAGTTCAAGACTAGACATCTGAATGGTTTAGATCATTTAAAACGAACTCAATGATACAAACAATTTAAATTATAGAAAATGGGCCTAGTCGTATCAATAGTTTGATCATTTAAATGAGCTCAATTGTAGAAAAGGTATTAAGATCACAAAAAATAGGCCATCATTTGAACAGTTTGGATTGTTGAAAATAGGCTCGACTACATGAATGATTTGGATCATTGAAAGATGGTCCAACCATATTAACGATTTGGATCAATGAGTATGGGTAATAGTCATTGAATTTTATAACTAAAAATAGGCCCAATCAAATGAATAGTTTGGATCACTGAATATCGACCCTATCAAATATAAAGTTTGGATAACATAAAACTAGCCCAACCATATTAACAATTAGAGATCACGACACACAAAAAATGTGCTGAGTTTGTATGAACAATTTGGATCATTTAAAATAGGCCTGATCTTTTTAACAATTTGGATTGCTGAAAATTGCCCCATTCATAGTAACACTTTGCATCACTTATTATGGCTCTAGTCATGTGAATGGCATCTGATAACTTAAAAAGAGCTTAGCCATATGACCGGTTTACGTCTTCTAACACTTTGCATCACTTATAATGGCTCTAGTCATGTGAATGGCATCTGATAACTTAAAAAGAGCTTAGCCATATGACCGGTTTACATCTTCTAATGGTATGGATTACTGAAATTAGCCCTTGACATTAGTGATTTGGAACACCGAATGCGGGCCTAGCCATATGAATTGTTTGGATCATTTAGGATGAGCTCTTTCAAACAAAATGGTTTCAAATGTAGAAGGGCCGACCCATTTGAACAGAATGGATCACTAAAAATAGGCCCAACTGTGTGATCAACTTGGGTCACTAGAACTTGGCACAACTATATTCACAACTTGGATATCTGGATACGACTTTGAGTATATGATTGGCTCAATCGTATGAATGGCTTAGATGAAGGAAGACTGACCCGACCACATGTTGATTTGGATTACTTAAGATGGGCCAAGCCATATGAATGTTTGGATCAGTAAAATGAGCTCAGTCATATTAACAATTTAATCAGAGAAAATGAGTTGACTTATACAAACAATTAGGATCACTAAAAATAGTCCCCAAAGTAGAAGTTTGAAGTGAAGAAATAATGGAGAAAGGGAGAAAAGAAAGAAAAAGGGAAGGAGAGAAAAGAGAGAGAGAGTCTTGGAGAACGAGTGTTATGGGTCCCTTACCCTAACACTAACTCTTATTACAAATAAAGTTACAAGGTCCTGCAAGAACATAAAAAAGGTACAAATGCATAAATAAAAGAGGCATAAAAGAAGCCAAAATATAATCTCTACACTCCCCCTCAAGTTGGAGCATAAATATTGATCATGCGCAAGTTGCCACGAATCTGATGAAGAGCATCCCGAGTCAAGGACTTAGTGAGAACATCGGCCACTTGATCCCCAGAGCAAACACAAGGAGTGACAATGTCCTTGGAGGCAACTTTCTCCCGAATAAAGTGGCAGTCAACTTCAATGTGCTTGGTGCGCTCATGAAAAACTAGATTACTGGCAATATGTATGGCGGCTTGGTTGTCACAATGGAGAGGAATTGGTCCCGATGGAGGAAAACCCAATTCTTCAAGAAAAGTGTGAAGCCACACAAGTTCACATGTCGCATGAGCCATGGCCCGAAATTCGGCCTCAGCGGAGGAGCGCGTAACTATAGATTGTTTCTTGCTCTTCCACGTGACAAGATTCCCACTAAGAAAGGTACAATAGCCAGATGTAGAGCAATGATCATAGACACTATCGGCACAATCAGCATCAAAATATCCAGAGAGATGAAGATGGCCATGTAACCGAAAGTAAAGCCCAAGACCAGGAGCAGATTTAAGATATCGTAGAATGCGGTAGATAGCAGTAAGATGTGACGAACGATATGAAAGCATAAATTGGCTAACAACACCCACGACATAAGAGAGATCTGGCTGGGTAATAGTCAAGTAGATGAGTTGACCAACAAGGCACTGATACATCCCTGGATCAGATAGAAGAGTACCATCATCCGGTAGAAGTTTTTGAGAAGGATCCATGGGTGTAACTACAGGTTTACATCCTAGCATACCGGTTTCCATGAGAAGATCAAGGACATACTTACGCTGAGACAGAACGACCCCAGATTTGGAGCGAGCCACTTCAATGCCTAAGAAATAATGAAGAGGGTTGAGATCCTTAATTTCAAAACGAGTCTTCAAGAAGGCTTTGACCTCGTCCATACCAGCAATGTCACTTCTAAACAACACAATATCATTTACATATATAATGAGCACAATAATTCCCGTGGCTCTGTGACATATGAAGAGAGAATGATCGACGTGACTCCGTGCAAAGCCAAACTCAAGAAGAGCATGACTAAATTTCTCAAACCATGCATGCGGAGATTGTTTAAGGCCATAAATCGCCTTCTTCAATCGGCATACAAGGTGAGGATTGTCAGAGGCCACGAAACTAAGTGGTTGATGCATATACACTTCTTCTGTGAGGTCCCCATGAAGAAAAACATTCTTCACATCAAGTTGACAGCCATGGAAATGAGTACTTGAATAGAGTTAAGCTTGGCCACAGGAGAGAATGTCTCAAAGTAGTCCACGCCATGTGTCTAAGTATAGCCTTTAGCAACAAGCCGAGCTTTCTGATGATCAATGGAACCACCAGGAAGAAACTTGATGGTATAAACCTCGCGGCACCCAACAGGCTTATGTCCCTCAGGAAGAGACACCAACTCCTAGGTATGATTTTTCTCAAGAGCAATCATTTCTTCCATCATTGCCTTTGTCCAGTCAGGACTTTTGAGAGCATGGGAAAGAGAGCGATGAATGTACACTAAAGAAACTGAAGATGCAAAGGACTGAAAAGAGGGTGAAAAATGGCTATATGAAACGAAATTGCTAATAGGGTGTTGAGCGGAAGATTAAATCCCTTTGTGCAAGGCAATAGGGAGATCTTGACTGGGAAGAGATGGATCACCTGAACAATCATCCGAAGTGAGCGGAGTAGTGGATGATAGAGTAGGAGAAGGTTTAGCCCATCGATGATACACTTGAAGAGGCCTTAAAGTACCCGACTCACTCACAGACGAAGGATCAGAGGAGAGGGTAGTCTCATTTGGATTAGTAGGAATAGGAAGAGGAGGACCAGATGAATGCTCCCCCTGAGTATCAAGAGGGCCATCAAGAGACCTACCATGATCTGAGAAGTAAGGAATGTCCTAAAAAAAGGTTACATCAACTGACATATTCTTCTTGCGTGTCAAGGGGTTATAACGCTTGTACCCTTTCTGACTGTGAGAATACCCTATGAAAATACATTTAGTGGCCCGTGGACTAAGTTTATCATTACTACCATTCAAAATTTGAACAAAACATGTGCAACCAAATACCTTAGGTGAGAGGTGAAATGGATTGTCATGGGGATATAGCATACCAAAGGAAGATTTATAAGATAGAATGCATGATGGTATGCGGTTAATAAGAAATGTGGTAATAAGAAGAGCATCATCCCAAAAGTGTTTCGGTAGGTGCATACCAAGAAGTAGAGTTTGAGATACTTCAAGAAGATGACAGTTTTTCCGTTCTACAATACCATTTTGTTGAGGGGTATGCGCACAAGATGTTCGAGACAAGATATCATGCTCCTGCAAAAAGGATAAAAAGGCAATAGACATATACCCCCCCCCCCCCCCCCCCCCCCCCCCCGCGGCAATTGTCAGAGTGGAGAGTTTTGATGGAGCATTGAAGTTGAGTAAGCACTTCATTATAAAACACCTTAAATATCAAACACTTCACCTTTAGATTTCAATAAGTAAACCCAAGTCATCCGAGAATAGTCATCAATAAAGGTAATAAAATATCGAAATCCAAAAGTAGAAAGGACAGGGGCAGGACCCCAAACATCTGAATGGACAAGTTCAAAATGTTGAGATTTCCTCCCAGATGAACTAGGAGGAAAAGTGGCTCGATGGTGCTTAGATAGTTCACAGATCTCACAACATAAGGTTTTAGAACTAGACATAGATGAGAAGAAAAGAGGCAATCTAGCTAAAGATGGATGCCCTAAGTGACAATGCCATTGTGACATGGACTCGCAATAAAGGGAAAGAGTATTAGAGGCTACAACAACTGTATCGTCAAGCAGGTAAACGCCTCCTCGCTCATGGCCCCCACCAATCACTCTCTTCGTCTGAAAGTCTTGAAAAACACAATGAGAGGGAAAGAAAGTCACAGAACAATTCAAGGTTTTAGTGAGGGAATTAATGGACAATAAATTGATAGGAAAAGAAGGTATATGTAAAACAGAGGACAAGGATAAAGAGGGAGAGAGAGAAATGGACCCAACTCCTGAAATAGGAGTTCGATTTCCATTGCAACCGTAACAAATTGAGACTGACAAGGAGAAGAATAAGAAGAGGAGTTGAGGACTTACCAGTCATATGAAATGATGCCCCAGAGTCGATGACCCATGAGGTAGGAGATGAAGATGCAGGGAGAGCAGTACCTGACTGGGCGGAAGCTACATGGAAAGGCTCAGGATTATCACGAACATGAAGTTGCATCAAGGCATCACAAGCAGCCCGAGAAATAATGAGAGAATCCCCAAGAGGTGTCTACTCAACCACAATGGAAGAAGACTGTCCAGTGGTAACATCCGCGATAGCATTTGTACCAGAATAGGAGGTGGCGACATAGGGAGGACAGCCATGCAACTGCCAACAGTAATCCATAGTGTGACCCCCCCCCCCCCAGTGAGAGCATGAGCGGGAACTATCACGAGCTCGTCCACCATGACCACGAGTAAAACGACCACCACGACCACGGTCGCCATCACAACCCTTACAACGACCACCTGATCCAAAGTCACGCCCCGAGCTAAGAGATGGTACTCATGATCCATGAAGTGCAGGAGGGCGATCCCCAGCAACATGAGCCAACCGCTCTGGAGGCACAAAGGAATAAGAGGAAAGTGGAGAAGTTGAGGCCCGCTAACACATGGCATAGGCAATCGTCAATGGTGGGAGAGGATCCTTCACAACAATTTGACTCCGAACATAGTGATACTTGGAGTTTAGGCCTGCTAAGAACTGCATGATGCGAGTGTCATCGCGTTGCTTCTGGGCATGTTCATGTTCGTCTTTACACTTTGAGGGAAGAGGCTAATAGATATCAAGTTCATCCCACATGCCCCGTAGAGTCGAATAATAATCCTTCAACGATTTGGACTCTTGTTGGAACCAACCAATATCTAAAATAAGTTGGAATACTCTTGAGAAGTTTTGTGCCTCAGAGAACATATCATAAAGAGTGTCCCAAATGCCCTTAGCCGTAGAGAGAAACATAATAGATTCACGGAAGGCTCCATACTGTTCAACAACCAAGCGATAACCTAATAATTTTCCTTTGTCCAAGTCTCATAACTATCATCTGTAGAACTTGGAGGGTCATCCAATATGTGAGGGATAACTTCTCACGGGCCCTTAAAAAACTTTAACAGATTGAGCCCATTGAAGATAGTTGCTTCCATTCAACTTAACTGACGTAATCACTAGGGGGCTGGATTCAAGAGGTGCGATAGGGGAAGACAAAGCCCCTTTGTCTTCTATAGATGACCCAAACAGAATCTCACAAAAAAGGAGGAAAATGGGCCCACACAGATTATAAAAAAAAAAAAAAAAACAAAAAAGGGGCAGCCCGAATCTCCAAGGCAGCCACCAAACAACCAAAAATGAAAGAGCAACAGCAAGAAGGATGATTAAACAGTCAAATGGCACATACACAACAGCGTGGTGAAATTTCAGACTTGAAAAACGCCCCAACCGACCACATTTTTGGGTAAATCCACACTAAAAAATGGTTTTCTTTTAGAAAACTCTCTATGGAATGTATTTAGACTATTCATGTTGGGGGGATTTGAGAAAAAGCTAATCGATTGAGAGAAATCGAGAAAATGGAGGATTGGGGCCTGTTTTCCAAAAAACTCTATTAAAAAAAAACTCATGGAATTAAAAAAATCACAAAAAAATCCTCACATCATGCTCTCACAAGATTAAAAAAAAAAAAAAAAAAAATAGCTTCAACAGACTCCGTACATCCGTACGGTTGTTGACGTCAACAGACCACAATTCCAGAAACAAGAGGTTGACTCCGGAAGTAGGCTCTGATGCCAAGTAGAAGTTTGAAGTGAAGAGATAATGGAGAAAGGGAGAGAAGAAAAATAAAAGGGAGAGAGAGAGAGAGAGAGAGAGAGAGAGAGAGAGAGAGAGTCTTGGAGAATGAGTGTTATGGGTCCCTTGCCCTAACACTTTAACTCTTATTACAAATAAAGTTATAGGGTCCTGCAGGAACATAAAAAAGGTACACATGCAGAAATAAAAGAGGCGTAAAAGAGCCCAAAATATAATCTCTACACCCCAACATATGAACAACATGGATCATTGAAAACTAGCCTTCCACATAACCGATTTGGATCACTGAGTACAGGCCTAGTCATATGAATGGGTTTGAATCACTCATAATGGGATTATCCAAATAAAAACAATATGGAATTCATAAATCCGGCTGAGTCACGTGAACAATTAAGATCACTAAAAATAGGCTCAACTATACATATGGATTGAATCAATGGAATGATGTTAACCTGCTAGGATCACTAAACATGGGTCTGGGTATATGACTAGCCCAATCATAAAAACAACATGGATGAGATTAGACCAACAATATTAATAACTTGGATGGATATTATAAGCCTCGTAATATGAATTATTTGGATTATCAAAATGAGACCATTCATATGGATAGTTTGGTCAATAGAAAATGAGTTGAGTCATACAAACAATTATGATTACTGAAAATAGTCCCCCAATCATACGAACAGTATCTATCACTGAAAACTAGCCCTTCACATTACCGATTTGGATCACTGAGTACAGGCCTAGTCATATGAATGGTTAGAATCATTCATAATGAGCCCATCCAAACAAAACACTACAGAAATCATAAATCTAGACGAGTCATATGAACAAATAAGATCACTAAAAATAGGCCCAACAATGCATACAATGTGAATCAATGGAAACATATTAACCTGCTATGATCACTAAACATAGGTCTAGGTATATGACTAACCCAATCATAAAAACAACATATTTTTTTTAACATTAAAGACAACATAGATGAGATTGGACCAATAATATTAACAATATGGATCAATATATAATCCTAGTCATATGAATTATTTGGATTTTCAAAATGAGACCGTTCATATGGACAGTTTGGTCATAGAAAATAGATTGTGTCGTACAAACGATTTGGATTACAAAAATAATCTAGATCTTATAATGGTATGGATTACTGAAAATTAGCCCTTGACTTTAACAATTTGGAACACCAAATACGGGCCTAGACATGTGAATTGTTTGGATCATTCAAGACCATCTCTTCCAAACAAAACGATTTCAAATGTAGAAGAGCCGACTCACCTGAATAGGTAGGATCACTAAAAATAGGCCCAACCATGCGATCAACTTGGGTCACTAGAACTTGGCACAACTACATTCACAACTTAGATCTCTAGATACGACTTTGAGTATATGATTGGTTGAATCATATGAGAAGTGTAGATGATGGAAGACTGACCCGATCATATGCTCATTTGGATTACTTAAGACGGGCCAAGTCATATAAATGTTCGGATCACTTAAATGAGCTTGGTCATATGAACAGTTTAATCATAGGAAATGAACAGAGTAATACAAATAATTAGGATCACTAGAAATAGTCCCCCAATCATATAAACAGTATGGATGACTAAAAACTACCCCAAATGAGCTCAAATCATTCCAAATGAGCTCATCCAAACAAAACAATATAGAATTCATAAATTTGGAGTTATATGAACAATTAAGACCACTAAAAATAAGCTCAACCATGCATAGAGGTTGAATCAATGGAACTCTATTGACCTGCTAGGATCATATACTGGACCAATCATAAAAACAACATCATATTTTTTTTTAACATAAAAAACAGCAAAGATGAGATTGGACCAACAATATTAATAATTGGGATCGATATTTTAAGCCTACTCATATGAATTATTTGGATTATCAAAGTGAGACCATTCATATGGACAGTTTGGACATGGGAAATGGACTGAGTTGCACAAACAACTTCGATTACAAAATAATCTAGATCTTTTAATGGTATGGATTACTAAAAATTAGCTTGCAACATTAGCGATTTGAAACATCGAATACAGGCCTAACCATATGAATTGTTTGGATCATTCAAGACGAGCCCTTCCCGACAAAATAGTTTCAAATGTGGAAGGGCCGACTCATCTGAACAGAACGGATCATTAAAAATAGGCCCAACCATGCGATCGGCTTGGGTCACTAGAGCTCGCCACAACAATATTCACAACTTAGATCTCTAGATACAACTTTAACTATGCCACTGGTTCAATCATATGAATGGCTTAGATGAAGGAAGACTAACCCAATCATATGCTGATTTGGATTAATTAACACGAGCCAAGTTATATGAATGTTTGGATCACAAAATGAGCTCAGTCATATGAACAGTTTAATCATTGAAAATGAGTTTAGTCATACTAACAATTAGGATCACTAAAAATAGTCCCACAATCATACGAACAATATCGATCACTAAAAACTAGCCCTTCAAATTACCAATTTGGATCATTGACTAAGGGCCTAGTCATATGAATGGTTTTGAATAATTCCTAATGAGTCCATCCAATCAAAACAATATACAATTCATAAATCTGGACGAGTCAAATGGACAGTTAAGATCACTGAAAGTAGGCCCAACCATGCATAAGGTTGAATCAATGGAACCATATTAACCTATTAGGATCACTAAACATGGGTTTGGATATATTTGATTGGCCCAATCATAAAACAAGCAAAGATTTTTTTTTTTTTTTAACATTAAAATTAGGATGGATGAGGGTGGACCAACAATATTTACAATTAGGATCAATATTACAAGCCGAGTCATATGCATTATTTAGATTATAAAAAATGATCTAGATCTTCTAATGGAATGTATACCTAAAAGTTAGCCATTGACAATAGCAATTTAGAACACCAAATACGGGTCTAGCCATAGGAATTGTTTGGATCATTCGAGAACAGGTATTCCAAACAAAATAGTTTCAAATGCACAGAATGGACGACTCATCTTAATAGAATGGATCAATAAAAATAGACCCAACCATGTAAATAACTTGGGCCACTAGAACTTGGCACAACTACATTCACAACATAGATATTTAGATACGACTCTGACTAAATGACTGGCTCAATTATACGAACGGCTTAGATGAAGAAAGACGGACCCAATCATATGCTGATTTGGATTAATTAAGATGGGCCAAGTCATATGAATGCTTGGAACACTAAAATGAGCTCAGTCATATGAATAGTTTAACCATAGGAAATGAGTGTAGTAATACAAATAATTAGGATCAACGGAAATAGTCCCCCAATCATATAAACAATACGGATCACTAAAAACTAGCCCTACAAATTACATATTTGGATCACTAAGTACGGTCCTAGTCATATGAATGGTAAGAATCATTTGTGATGAGCCCATCCAAACAAAACAACATAGAATTCATAAATCTAGAGGGGTCATTTGAACAATTAAGATCACTGAAAATAGGCCCAACCATGCATACAGGTTGAATCAATAGAACCATATTAATCTCTTAGGATCACTAAACAAGGGTCTAGGCATATGACTGATCCAATTATAAAAATAGCATAGATTATTTTTTTTTAACATTAAAGACAACATTGTTGAGATTGGAGCAACAATATCAATAATTTGGATCAATATTATAAGCCTCATCATATGATCTATTCGGATTATCAGAGTGAGACCATTCATATGGATAGTTTGATCATAGAAAATGGATTGAGTCGTACAAACAAATCGGATTTCCGAAAATAATCTAGATCTATTATTGGTACGGATTTGGATCAATTTCTAAAACTTAGCCCGCGGCATTTACAATTTGGAACATCAAATACGGGCCTAGCCATATGAATTATTTGGATTATTCAAGTCGAGCCCTTCCAAACAAAATAGTTTCAAATGCGAAAGGACCGACTCATCCGAACAGAACGGATTACTAAAAATAGGCCCAACCATGTAACTTGGGTCAATAGAGCTTGCCACAACTATATTCAAAACTTCGATCTCTAGATAAGACTTTATGTATATCACTAGTTCAATCATATGAACGGCTTAAATGAAGGAAGACTAACTTGATCATATGTTAATTTGGATTAATTAACACGGGCCAAGTCATATGAATGTTTGGATCATAAAATGAGCTCAATCATATGAACAATTTAATCAAAGAAAATGAGTTGAGTCATACAACAATTGGGATCACTGGAAATAGTCGGGGGAACAATATCAATCATTGCAAACTAGCCCTTCACATTACCGATTTGGATCACTGAGTACGAGCCTAGTTGTATGAATGGTTTCGAATCCTTATGAGATCATCCAAACAAAACATAATAGAATTCATAAATTTGGACGAGTCAAATGGACAGTTAAGATGACTGAAAATAGGCCCAACCATGCATACAGGTTAAATCAATGGAGCCATATTAACCTGTTAGGATCACTAAGCATGGGTCTGGATATATGATCGGCCCAATCATAAAAGCAGCATTGATTTAAAATTTTTTTTTTAACATTAAAATCAACATGGATGAGATTGGACCTACAATATTCATAACTAGGATCAATATTACAAGCCTAGGCATATGAATTATTTGGATTATAAAGAAAGATCTAGATCTTCTAATGTAATGGATTACTGAAAATTAGCCCTTGACATTAGTGATTTAGAACACCGAATACGGGCCTAGCCATTGGAATTGTTCGGATCACTAAAGACGGGCTATTCAATACAAATTAGTGTCGAATGCACAGAATGGTCGACTCATCTCAACAGAATGGTTCACTAAAAATATACCCAAACATGCAATCAGCTAAAATGAGAGACTTAGATGAAGAAACACAGACCCAATCATATGCAGATTTGGATTAATTAAGACCGGCAAAGTCATCTAAATCTTTGGATCACTAAAATGAGCTCGATCATATGAACAATTTAACCATAGGAAATGAGTGGAGTATTATAAATAATTAGGATCATTGGAGATAGTCCCCCAATCATATGAACAGTATGGATCACTGAAAACTAGCCCTTCACATCACTGATTTTGATCACGGAGTACGGGCCTACTCATATAAATGGTATGGATCATTTGTAATGAACCCATCAATATATATATATATATATATATAGAATTCATAAATTTGGAGGAGTTATTTGAACAATTAAGATCACTGAAAATAGGCCCAACCATGCATACAGGTTAAATCAATGGAACCAGATTGTCCTGCTAGGATCACTAAACATGGGTCTGGGCATATGACTGACCCAATTATAAAAACATCATAAATTTTTTTTAACATTAAGAGTCGTACAAACAATTTGGATTACCAAAAATAATCTAGATCATTTAATGGCACGGATTACTAAAAATTAACCCATGGCATTAGTAATTTGGAACATCAAATTTTGGCCTAGCCATATGAATTGTTTGGATCATTCAAGACGAGCCCTTCCAAGTTGTTTGGATCAACTTGGGTCATTAGAGCTTGCCACAACTATATTCAAAACTTCGATCTCTAGATACGACTTTATGTATATCACTAGTTCAATTACATGAATGGCTTAAATGAAGGAAGACTGACCCGATCATATGCTAATTTGGATTAATTAACATGGGCGAAGTCATATGAATGTTTGGATCATAAAATGAGCTCAATCATATGAACAGTTTAATCATAGAGAATGAGTTGAGTCATAAAAACAATTGGGATCATTGGAAATAATCAGGGGAACAATATCAATCATTGCAAACTAGCCCTTCACATTACCGATTTGGATCACTGACTACGGGCCTAGTTATATGAATGGTTTCGAATCCTTATGAGATCATCCAAACAAAACATTATAGAATTCATAAATTTGGACGAGTCAAATGGACAGTTAAGATGACTGAAAATAGGCCCAACCATGCATATAGGTTAAATCAATGGAACCATATTAACCTGTTAGGATCACTAAGCATGGGTCTAGATATATGACCACCCCAATCATAAAAGAAACATAGATTTTTTTTTTAACAGTAAAATCAGCATGGATGAGATTGGACCAACAATATTCATAACTACGATCAATATTACAAGGCTAGGTATATGAATTATTTGGATCATAAAAAATGATCTAGATCTTCTAATGGAATGGATTACTGAAAATTAGCCCTCAACAGTAGTGATTTAGAACACCGAATAGGGGCTTAGCCTTAGGATTTATTCGGATCATTCAAGACGGGCTATTCAAAACAAAATAGTTTCAAATGTGCAGAACGGCCAACTCATCTTAACAAAATGGATCACTAAAAATACACCCAACCATGCGATCAGCTTAGGTCACTAGAACTTGGCACTACTATATTAACAACTTAGATATTTAGATACGACTTTGAGTATATGATTGGTTCAAATATATGAATGGCTTAGATGAAGAAAGACAGACCCAGTCATATGCAGATTTGGAATAATTTAGACGGGACAAGTCATATGAATGTTTGGATCACTAAAATGAGCTCAATCATATGAACAGTTTAACCATAGGAAATGAGTGGAGTATTTTAAATAATTAGGATCACCGGAGATAGTCCCCCAATCATATGAACAATATGAATCACTGAAAACTAGCCCTTCACATCACTGATTTGGATCACGGAGTACGGGCCAACTCATATGAATGGTACGAATCATTTGTAATGAACCCATCCAAAAAAAAAAAAAAAAAAAAACAATATAGAAGATCACTGAGAATATGCCCAACCATGCATACAGGTTGAATCAATGGAACCAGATTGTCTTGCTAGGATCACTATACATGGGTCTGGGCATATGACTGGCCCAATGATAAAAATATCATAGATTTTTTTTAAATTAAAAAAACATTGTTGAGATAGGACCAACAATATCAATAATTTGGATCCATATTAGAAACCTGGTCATATGAACCATTTGGATTATCAGAGCGAGACCATTCATATGGACAGTTTGATCATAGAACTATTTGTATTGAGTTGTACAAACACAATTTGGATTACCAAAATAATCTAGATCTTTTAATGGTACGGATTACTAAAAACTAGCCTGCGGCATTAGCAATATGGAACATCGAATACTGGCCTAGCCATATGAATTGTTTAGATCATTCAAAACGAGCCCTTCCAAATAAAAATAGATTCAAATGTGGAAGGGTAGACTCATTTGAATAGAACGGATCAGTAAAAATAGGCTCAACCATGCGATCGGCTTGGGTCACTAGAGCTTACCACAACTATATACACAACTTGAATCTCAAAATACAACTCTAAGTAAATCATTGGTTCAATCATATGAATGGCTTAAATGAAGGAAGATTGACCCGATCATATGCTGATTTGGATTAATTCACAGGGGCCAAGTCATATGAATTTCGGATCATGGAATGAGCTTAGTCATATGAACAGCTTAAATGAAGAAAGACTGACCCGATCATATGCTGACTTGGATTAATTCACAGGGGCCAAGTCATATTAAGTTCAGATCATAGACAATGAGTTGAGTCATACAAATAATTAGGATCACTGGAAATAGTCCCCGAATCATACAAACAATATCGATCACTGAAAACTAGCCATTCACATTACCAGTTTGGATCATTGAGTAGGATCCTAGTCATATGAATGGTTTTGGATCATTCCTAATGAGCTCATCCAAACAAAACAGTATAGCATTCACAAATATGGATGGGTCAAATGGATAGTTAAGATCACTGAAAATATGCCCAACCATGCATACAGGTTGAATCAATGGAGCCATATTAACTTGTTAAGATCACTAAGCATGGGTCTGGATATATGATCGGCCCAATCATAAAAGCAGCATATATTTTTTATTTTTAAAATAAAAATTAGCATGGATGAGATTGGACTAACAGTTTTAATAACTAAGATCAATATTACAAGCCTAGGTATATGAATTATTTGGATTATAAAAAATGATCTAGATCTTCTAATGGAATGGATTATTGAAAATTAACCCTCGACATTAGCGATTTATAACACCGAATATGGGCCTAGCCATAAGATTTGTTTGGAACATTCAAGACAGGCTATTCCAAACAAAATAGTTTCAAATGCACAAAATGACCAACTCATCTAAACAGAATGAATCACTAAAAATAGACCCAACCATGCAATCGACTTGCGTGACTAGAACTTGGCACAACTATATTAACAACTCAAATCTTTAGATACGACTCTGACTAAATGTTGGTTCAATTATATGAATGACTTTGGTGAAGAAAGACAGAACCAATCATATGCAGATTTGGATTAATTAAGACGGGCCAAGTCATATGAATGTTCGGATCACTAAAATGAGCTCAGTCATATGAACAGTTTCAAGATAGGGAATGAGTGGAGTAATACAAATAACTAGGATCACTGAAAATAGTCCTACAATCATATGAACAGTATGGATCACTGAAAACTAGCCCTTCACATTATCAATTTGGATCACAGTGTACGATCCTAGTCATATGAATGGTACGAATCATTTGTGATGATCCCATCCAAACAAAACAAAATAGAATTCATAAATTTGAAGGTTTCATTTGAAAAATTAAGGTCACTAAAAATAGGCGCAACCATGCATCCGGGTTGAATCAATGGAACCATATTAACTTGCTAGGATCACTAAACATGGGTATGGGCATACGACCAACCATGCATACAGGTTGAATCAAGAGAACCATATTTTCTTGCTAGGATCACTAAACATGGGTCTGGGCATATGATTGACCCAATATAAAAATATCATAGATTTTATTTGGATTATCAGAGTGAGGCTATTCATATGGATAGTTTGATCATAGAAAATGGATTCAGTCGTACAAACAATTTGGATTCCAAAAATAATCTAGATCTTTTAATGGTATGGATTACTAAAAACTAACCCGCGGCATTAGGAATTTGGAACATTGAATACGGGCCTAGCCATATGAATTGTTTGGATCATTCAAGACGAGCCCTTCTAAACAAAAATAGTTTCAAATGCAGAAGGGCTGACAAATCTGAAGAGAACGGATCATTAAAAATTAGCCCAACCATGTGATCAACTTGGGTTACTAGAGCTTGCCACAATTATATTCACAACTTGGATCTCTAGATATGACCCTAAGAATGTCACTGGTTCAATGATATGAACAGCATAGATAAAGGAAGACTGACCCGATCATATGCAGATTTGGATTAATTAACACGAGCCAAGTCATTTGAATGTTTGGATCACGAAATGAGCTCAGTCATATGAACAGTTTAATCATAGAAAGTGAGTTGAGTCATGCAAACAATTAGGATCACTGGAAATAGTAGGGGGAACAATATCAATCACTTAAAACTAGCCCTTCAAATTACCGATTTGGATCATTGAGTATGGGCCTTAGTTATATGCATGGTTTCGAATCTTTTCTTATGAGATTAACATTAAAATCAACATGGATGAGATTGGACAAACAATATTCATGACTAGGATCAATATTACAAGCCTATGCATATGAATTATTTGGATAATAAAAAATGATCCAGATCTTCTAATGGAATGGATTACTGAAAATTAGACACCGACATTAGCGATTTAGAACACCGAATACAGGCCTAGCCATAGGAATTGTTTGGATCATCCAAACGGGCTATTCAAAATAAAATAGTTTCAAATGCACAGAATGGCCAATTCATCTTAACAGAATGGATCGCTAAAAATACACCCAACTATGCGATCAGCTCGGGTAACTAGAACTTGGCACAACTATATTAACAACTTAGATCTTTATATACGACTCTAAGTATATGATTGGTTCAATTATAAGAACGGCTTAGATGAAGAAAGACTAACCCAATCATATGCGGATTTGGATTGATTAAGATGGGCCAAGTCATATGAATGTTTGGATCACTAAAATGGGCTCAATCACATGAACAGTTTAACCATAGGAAAAGATTGGAGCAATACAAATAATTAGGATCACTGGAAATAGTCCCCCAATCACATGAATAGTATGGATCACTAAAAACTCGCACTTCTCACCACTGATTTAAATCACGGAGCACGTGCCTACTCATATGAATGGTATGAATCATTTGTAATGAGCCCATCCAAAAGAAAATAAATAATTAATTAATTAATTAATTAATCAAGAGGAGTCATTTGAACAATTAAGATCACTGGAAATATGCCCAACCATGTATACAGGTTGAATCAATATAACCAAATTGTCCTGCTAGGATCACTAAACATGGGTCTGGACATATGACTGACCCAATTATAAAAATATCATAGATTAATTTTCAACATTAAAAACAACATTGTTGAGATTAGACCGACAATATCAATAATTTGGATCAATATTAGAAGCCTGTTCATATCAATTATTTAGATTATCCGAGTGAGGTCATTCATATGGACACTTTGATCATAAAAAATGGATCGAGTCATACAAACAATTCGGATTCCATAAATAATCTAGATCTTTTAATGGTACGGATTAGTAAAAACTAGACCGCGGTATTAGCAATTTGGAACATCGAATACAAGCCTAGCCATAGGAATTGTTTGGATCATTAAAGAAGAGCCCTTCTAAACAAAAATAGTTTCAAATGCAGAAGGGCCGATTCATCTGAACAGAACATATCATTAAAAATAGGCCCAACCATGTGATCAGCTTCAGTCACTAGAGCTTACTACAACTATATTCACAACTTGGATCTCTAGATACGACTCTAAGTATGTCTCTAGTTCAATCATATGAATGGCTTGGTCGAAGGAAGACTGACCCGATCATATGCTGATTTGGATTAATCAACATGAGCCAAGTTAGTCATATGAATAGTTTGATCATAGAAAATGAGTTGAGTCATACAAACAAGTACGATCATTGGAAATGGTCGAGGGAACAATATCAATCATAGAAAACTAGCCCTTCACATTACCGATTTGGATCACTGAATACGAGCCTAGTTATATGCATGGTTTCGAATCCTTCCTTATGAGATCATCCAAACAAAACAGAATAGAATTCATAAATCTGGACGAGTCAAATGGACAGTTAAGATCAGTGAAAATGGGCCAAACCATGCATACAGGTTGAATCAATGGAGTGATATTAACCTGTTAGGATCACTAAGCATGGGTCTGGATAAATGACCGTACCAATCATAAAAGCGGCATTGTTTTTTCTTTTAACATTAAAATCAAAATGGAAGAGATTGGACCAACAATATTCATAACTAGGATCAACATTACTAGCCCAGGTATATGAATTATTTGGATCATAAAAAATGATTTAGATCTTCTAATGGAATGGATTACTGAAAATTAGCACTCGATAGTAGTGATTTAGTACAATATCGAATACAGGCCTAGCCTTAGGAATTGTTTGGATCATTCAAGACGGGCTATTCAAAACAAAACAGTTTCAAATGCACAGAATGGCCGACTCACCTTAAAAGAATGGATCACTAAAAATACACCCGACCATACGATCAGCTTGGATCACTAGATCTTGGCACAACTATATTAACAACTCAAATCTTTAGATACGACTCTGAGTATATGATTGGTTCAATCATATGAACGGCTTAGATGAAGAAAGATAGACCCGATCATATGCAGATTTGGATTAATTATGATGGGTCGAGTCATGTGAATGTTTGGATCACTAAAATGAGCTCAATCATATGAACCATAGGAAATGAGTGTAGTATTACAAATAATTAGGATCACTGGATATATTCCCCTAATCATACGAACAATATGGATCACTGAAAACTAGCCCTTCACATCATTGATTTGGATCAATCCAGTATGGGCCAACTCATATGAATGGTACGAATCATTTGTAAAGAGCCCATCCAAAAGAACAAAATAGAATTCATAAATTTGGAGGAGTCATTTGAACAATTAAGATCACTGAAAATAGGCTCAGCCATGCATACAGGTTGAATCAATGGAACCAGATTGTCCTGCTAGGATCACTAAACATGGGTTTGGGCATATGACTGACCCAATTATAAAAACATCATCAAAAAATTTTAACATTAAAAAAAAAAAAAACGTTGTTGAGATTGGACCAACAATATCAATAATTTAGATCAATATTAAAAGCCTGGTCATATGAACTACTTGGATTATCAGAGTGAGAGCATTCATAAGGACAGTTTGATCAAAGAAAATGGATTGAGTCGTACAAACAATTTGGATTACTAAAACTTTTCTAGATCTTTTAATGGTACGGATTAATAAAAATTAGCTCACGGGCATTATCAATTTGGAACATTGAACACGGGCCTAACCATACGAATTGTTTAGATCATTCAAGACGAGCCCTTCCAAACAAAAATAGTTTCAAATGCAGAAGGGCCGACTGATCTAAACAGAACGGATCACTAAAAATAGGGCCAACCATGCGGTCAGCTTGGGTCACTGGACTTGCCGCAACAATATTCACAACTTGGATCTCTAGATACGACATTAAGTATGTCATTGGTTCAATCATATGAACGGCTTAGATGAAGGAAGACTGACCCGATCATATGTTGATCTGGATTAATTAACACTAGCCAAGTCATATGAATGTTTGGACCACAAAATGAGCTCAATCATATGAACAATTTAATCCTAGAAAATGAGTTGAGTGATACAAACAATTAGGATCACTGGAAATGGTCGGGGGAACAATTTCAATCACTGAAAACTGGTCCTTCACATTACCGATTTGGATCACTAAGTACAGGCCTAGTTATATGCATGGTTTCGACTCCTTCTTTATGAGATCATCCAAACAAAACAGTATAGAATTCATAAATCTGGACGAGTCAAATGGACAGTTAAGATCAGCGAAAATAGGCCCAAGTGCCCAACTATGCATACAAGTTGAATCAATGGAGCCATATTAACCTGTTAGGATCACTAACAATGGGTCTGGATATATGATTGGCCTAATCATAAAAGGGGCATTTATTTATTTATTTTAACATTAAAATCAAGATGGAAGAGATTGGACCATCAATATTCATCAATATTACAAGCCTAGGTATATGAATTATTTGGATCACAAAAAATGATCTACATCTTCTAATGGAATGGATTACTGAAAATTAGCCCTTGATAGTAGTGATATTTAGAACACCGAATACGGGCCGAGCCTTAGGAATTGTTTGGATCATTTAAGACGGGTTATTTAAAACAAAATAGTTTCAAATGCACAGAATGGCCGACTCATCTTAACTGAATAGATCACTAAAAATACACCCAACCATTCGATCAGCTTAGGTCACTAGAACTTGGCACAACTATATTAACAACTCAGATCTTTAGATACGACTCCGAGTATATGATTGGTTCAATCATATGAACGGCTTAGATGAAGAAAGATAGACTCGATCATTGCAAATTAGGATTAATTAAGACGGGCCAAGTCATATGAATGTTTGGATCACTAAAATGCGATCAATCATATGAACAGTTTAACCATAGGAAATGAGTTGAGTATTATAAATAATTAGGATCACTAGAGATAGCCCCCTAATCATACAAACAGTATGAATTACTGAAAACTAGCCCTTGACATCAATGATTTGGATCACGGAGTATGGGCCTACTCATATGAATGGTATGGATCATTTGTAATGAGCCCATCCAAAAGGACAAAAAAAAATTCATAAATTTGGAAGAGTCATTTGAACAATTAAGATCAATGAAAATAGGCCCAACCACGCATACAGGTTGAATTAATGGAACCAAATTTTCCTACTAGGATCACTAACATGGGTCTGGGCATATGACTGACCCAATTATAAAAATATCATACAGTTTTTTAAACAATAAAAAACATTGTTGAGATTAGACCGACAATATCAATAATTTGAATCAATATTAGAAGCCTGGTATATGAACTAGTTGGATTATCGGAGTGAGATCATTCGTAAGGACAGTTCGATCATAGAAAAGGGATTGAGTCATACAAAAAATTTTGATAACCGAAATTTTTCTAGATCTTTTAATGGTAAGGATTAAATAATATTAGCCCGCGGCATTAGCAATTTGGAACATCGAATACGGGCCTAGCCATACGAATTGTTTGGATCATTCAAGACGAGCCCTTCCAAACAAAAATAGTTTCAAATGCGGAAGGGCCGACTGATCTGAACAAAATAGATCACTAAAATTAGGACCAACCATGCGGTCAACTTGGGTCACTCGAGCTTGCCACAACTATACTCACAACTTGGATCTCAAGATATGACTCTACGTATGTCACTGGTTCAATCGTATGAACAGCTCAGATGAAGGAAGACTGACCCGATCATATGCTGATTCGGATTAATTATCACTGGCCAAGTCATATGAATGTTTGGATCACAAAATGAGCTCAGTCATATGAATAGTTTAATCATAGAAAATGAGTTGAGTGATACAAATAATTAGGATCACCAGAAATGGTCGAGGGAAAACATCAATCACTGAAAACTAGCCCTTCACATTACCGATTTGGATCACTGAGTACGGGCCTAGTTATATGCATGGTTTTGAATCCTTCCTTATGAGATCAACCAAACAAAACAATATAGAATTCATAAATCTGGATGAGTCAAATGGACAGTTAGGATCAGTGAATACAGGACCAACCATGCATACAGGTTGAATTGATGGAGCTATATTAACCTGTTAGGATCACTAAGCATGGGTCTGGATATATGACCGGCCCAATCATAAAAGCGACATTGATTTTTTTATATTTATTTTTTTTACATTAAAATCAATGTGGAAGAGACTGGACCAACAATATTCATAACTAGGATCAATATTACAAGCCTAGGT
>PVNU02002720.1:0-32666 GCA_003013855.2 Liriodendron chinense | reverse complement strand
TTCCATTCCTTGCCGCGTCTGCAACTACGTGTCCACGCCATGCATGCACTCTCTCTCTCTCTCTCTCTCTCTCTCTCTCTCTCTCTCTCTCATGTAAGTCAATATATAGACATTCCTTCTTTTCCTCCCCGACAGTGCAACAACAAGAGAAAACAAGTGGAAAAAAAAAAAACCGTGTTGAGATAATATTCCATTCCAGCTTCTTTTGAGTGAGAAAAGAGAGAGAAGATGGCATCAGGTCAACAACAGAGGCAGGAGCTTGATGCAAGGGCAAGGCAAGGAGAGACTGTGGTTCCTGGTGGAACCGGTGGAAGGAGCCTCGAAGCTCAGGAACATCTTGCTGAAGGTTCTCTCTCTCTCTCTCTCTCTCTAAGGATGGATCAAGCTGTCCATCAAGTGGGTCTGACCGTGTAGATGAGAATGTATCTGGTGCACTCAGGTGTGCTAGTAGTTGAACGGTTAAGAACCATGACCGAAGTTTCCCTAGCTGTAGATAGTTTCATGAAACTGTGACCTACCTGGCTAGCTGACTAACATGATCCTTGGGCCAGAGCATCTAACCGGAGGCACAAATGGCTTTGATGTCCTACCTCTGTGGTAATGCAGCCACGTGTTTGGCCTCTACATGTATGGTTAGAACACGACATAACTTGGATTGATTCGTATGCCTGAGTTAGGGACTGACTCAATTGTAATCAAAACTGGGTACTTTTAACAAGCTAGACTCAGTGTCGTCGAGTCTTGAAACCATGTTTTCCTCTTATGGTTAGTAGTTGTGATTATTTGTATCTAGCTGGTGTTTTGACATACATTCTACTTGTTTTTCCTTCCTTTAAAGGGAGGAGCCGAGGGGGGCAGAGCGAGGAGGGAGCAGCTGGGGACAGAAGGGTATCAGGAAATGGGGCGAAAGGGTGGGCTAAGTGCCACGGACCAGTCCGATGGAGAGAGAGCTGGTGCTGAGGGTATCAACATCGATGAGTCCAAGTTCAGAGCTTAAGCAGAGGGTGTGGTGATGTGTAGTAGTAGTACTTAGTAGTAATATGTCTTCATAATAATAGTCGAAGCTGCATGGTAGGAGATGGGGAAAGAATGTCAGTGTATGGTGTTTGTTCCTTTGTTAGTGGGGTTGGTGTGTTGGTAGGTGTTAGGAGAAGCATGTTTTCGTAGTGTATTTTGTGTTTCTGTGCTTCCTGTTTTGGGTTTGTAAGGTCAGCAGTTCTTTTAAATCTTGCGTTAGCTGTTCCTTTTCTGTTTTTGTGGTTGGATGTAGTTATTATTATTATTATTTAAATTGCACGTCGGTAGGTGAATGGCAGCTTTGGCCATTCACCTACCGACGTGCATTTAAATAATAATAATAATAATAACTACATCCAACCACAAAAACAGAAAAGGAACAGCTAACGCAAGATTTAAAAGAACTGTGACCTTACAAACCCAAAACAGGAAGCACAGAAAACACAAAATACACTACGAAAACATGCTTCTCCTAACACCTACCAACACACCAACCCCACTACAAAGGAACAAACACCATACACTGACATTCTTTCCCCATCTCCTACCATGCAGCTTCCGACTATTATTATGAAGGACATATTACTACTAAGTACTACTACTACACATCACCACCACCTCTGCTTAAGCTCTGAACTTGGACTCATCGATGTTGATACCCTCAGCACCAGCTCTCTCTCCATCGGACTGGTCCGTGGCACTTAGCCCCCCTTCGCCCCATTTCCTGATACCCTTCTGTCCCCAGCTGCTCCCTCCTCGTCTGCCCCCCTCGGCTCCTCCCTTTAAAGGAAGGAAAACAAAGTAGAATGTATGTCAAACACCAGCTAGATACAAATAATCACAACTCCTAAACCATAAGAGGAAAACATGGTTTCAGACTCGACGACACTGAGTCTAGCTTGTTAAAAGTACCCAGTTTGATACAATTGAGTCAGTCCCTAACTCAGGCATACGAATCAATCCAAGGTTATGTCGTGTTCTAACCATACATGTAGAGGCCAACACGTGGCTGCATTACCACAGAGGTAGGACATCAAAGCCATTTGTGCCTCCGGTTAGATGCTCTGGCCCAAGGATCATGTTAGTCAGCTAGCCAGGTAGGTCACAGTTTCATGAAACTATCTACAGCTAGGGAAACTTCGGTCATGGGTTCTTAACCGTTCAACTACTAGCACACCTGAGTGCACCAGATACATTCTCATCTACACGGTCAGACCCACTTGATGGACAGCTTGATCCATCCTTAGAGAGAGAGAGAGAGAGAGAGAACCTTCAGCAAGATGTTCCTGAGCTTCGAGGCTCCTTCCACCGGTTCCACCAGGAACCACAGTCTCTCCTTGCCTTGCCCTTGCATCAAGCTCCTGCCTCTGTTGTTGACCTGATGCCATCTTCTCTCTCTTTTCTCACTCAAAAGAAGCTGGAATGGAATATTATCTCAACACGGTTTTTTTTTTTCCACTTGTTTTCTCTTGTTGTTGCACTGTCGGGGAGGAAAAGAAGGAATGTCTATATATTGACTTACATGAGAGAGAGAGAGAGAGAGAGAGAGAGAGAGAGAGAGAGAGAGTGCATGCATGGCGTGGACACGTAGTTGCAGACGCGGCAAGGAATGGAAGACGGAAAGGTAGTCTCGCGACACGCAGAATTCGAGTCAGCTTCTCCATGTATTGGAACTGACACGTGTCTTCTTTCGTATGCAAAGTGCCTTGGTTTCGCCTTCTCTACTTTCAACGCGTTGCCGTTCAAGTGATGATTTGTACGGACGCGACTGGCCTGTGCGGGGTCCACATGAAGTTCCTGTGATCGGATTGCCGTTACAAATCCACTCCGTCCATCAGTTTTGCAATGCCAAAATAGCACAAAGAGTTCAAAAATCAGGCAGATCTAAACCATAGGTGAAACAGACCATATGAAACAGCAGGTGCCACTGAATTTTTTTTATCATGATGGTTTTTGTATCTACCGTTTATCTGAGTGGTATTATCCCTATGAACGGTTTGGATGGCAAATAAACATTCCGGCCAGCTCAAGGAAGGTTTCAGCAGTGGATGTTTTCGTTCTAACTTTTTTGGGCGCGGATTGGGTGCTACCCCCACCAGGACCTGACGGTCCAGTCAAGGGTTTTATTGGGCCCACCTTGATATATGTGTTTTATCCAAGCAGTCCATCCATTTTGAATTAAAAAAAGAAGCAGATCGAAGGCTTGAATGGACCACACCACCGCGAGTAACGGTGACAATGACGGACGCGGATTAGCTACTGACCAGTTGAGTAGCGGACATCTCTACTGAAGTGACGTCACCATGTTCTGTTAGCCCAGAATGTTGTATGTGCTGTATCCACACCGTCCATCCATTTGGAGAGACCATTTGAGGCAGATCCAAAGCTCAAGTGGACCCCACCACAGAAAAAGTGGGGACAGTGACATCCACCGTTGAAAACTTCTTAGGCCCACCATGATGTTTATTTGAGATCCAACCGGTTCATAAGTTCACACAGATAAGGAGGAAGGGAAAACACAAATATCAGCTTGATCGAAAACTTCTGTGGCCCTTAAATACATCATGCTGAGGCCCACGTGCCGACCTGCCAGTAGCTAATCCGCGTCCGACAATGACTCCGATCACTTTAAAGCATGAATAAAAAAAAGGAGGCAGAAGTGGATAACACCATCGAAGCAGGGGTGACAATGACCCCCACCGTTGAAACGTTCCTAGGGCCGGCTCCCCAACCGGTTCATAATGGAAAAGATAAATATCAGCTTGATCCAATAATTTTGTCCCTACGAAGAGGTTGTCAGCGGTAGGCATTTAAATCCCCACCGTTTTCTTCATTTAGGAATTCAATCTGCCTCATTTTGGGCTCATGATTTGCCAAAATGGATAAACACCATGTATAAAACACATACATCACAGTGAGATGCGGATTGCGTCCTACCTCGCCCGTCTCCAACAGCGAACTGAAAGGGCTCCGAGTGGCCACCGTAATGTATGCGTTTTATCCACACCATCTATCCACTTTTTCATATCATTTCAGGCCATAAGACCAAAACTTAGGAAGATCTAAGGCATAGGTGGACCACACTACAAGAAGCAATATTGATACTGATGCTAACCATTGAAGCTTTCTTAGGACCCACTGTGATGTTTATTAACCATCCGACCTGTTCATAAAGTTACATAGACATGGATGAAGGGAAAACAAAAATATCACCTTGATCTCAAAATCTGTGGCCACAAAAAATTTTCAACGGTAAGAGTTTAATTCCCATTTTGTGGTCCACCTGGAGTGCGGTTTGAGTGGGTATCTGCCTAAAGGTGCTATTTGGTAAACTGAAAATTAATTTAAGCACTGAAAGCATAAAGTACTAAACTTTAGTACTTAAAAGTACTGAAAGTTTTGCTTAGTAATTTGTTTGAAAAAAGCCTTAATATCTGAAATTAAACACTCTTTTATAAAAATCTGTTTGATAAACACAAACCATAAATGTCTTAAAATTGGCAATTTACCATATTTGCCTTTATTGTCACAATTTCTACACTTTTAGAATAGGAGATAAAACATATTATTATCATGCTACCAAATTGGTCACACCTATGCCCAATTCATATATATATCTCAAACATTATCTTTTGATAGATGGACCACGTACTTTATGCTTCTTAATAGAATAATTATAACCTTTTGATTCGTGTCCTTGGATTGGAACACCAAACATCTCATATTTAATTAATAAATATTGAGTTGAAGGTCATCATCTAATATTTATTTATTTATGATTATAATTTTTGAATGATTCTTCTATGGTGGGCCCCATGTTTGCAATATTGTTGATCATGAAACCAATATTCCAACCTATATGAACAAAACCCACGACTAAAGTGGGACACAAAGGACAGATGGTATGGATTATAGAACCATAGGATTTATTCATCAAAATTGAAAACCATAAATACTATGCAGGACGCTTACATAAAAATAGTTAGCATGATTAACCCACGACCATAACTTCCCATCTACAAGTGTTGTTTCCTTTGAAAAAATGGGCCACATTCCACCTCATTGTTTTAAAAATATTTTGAGCTTTTGCAAATAAAAAAAATGACCTTCCAAAAAAAAAAAAAAAAAAAAAAAAAAAAAACTCAACAAGACATAAAGAGACTTTGTTTATATAAAAGGGGAACGGAAGTTGCACCAAATGAACAATTTGAATGGTCCAATTTCAATAGCAAGATTTACATGATCGATCTTATTTTTATGGTCAAATTTCAACAAATCTTTGGACGATGACTTATCTACAGTGGTGGATCCCACTATTTGAACGGTGTTGACATGTCCCATGTGTAAATTTTTAGTGCATGTGTATCAACCTTTGCACTCTACTAGAACATCAAGAGAATCCTTCTTCTTCTCCAAATTCAAAGGGACCACAGTCATGTCTAGCACCGATTTTTCACTGCTCGTGGAAAAATTGTCTCCAGCGCTTTGTGAATCTGGTCTATCCAAAGACGCCGATGGGCCACACCATCGAAGAAACTGGAACATATCCTAACCATAAAAAAAAGATGGCAAGAGGGGTTTCAACCTCTATATTGGCCTACAGTGGTGGGTTTGATCGTCATGGACAATGAAGGTGACATCTGAAGGAATGAACACCGACGGATTTGAGGAAGATGGGGAGAGAGAGAGACGCACGAGCAGGCTCCTTTTCTGAGAAAGGCAAACATGTAATATTGAAATAGTTATGAGGATATTTTAGACAAAAGGGAGAAAATATTTAAATGCAAATCACTTACCGCAATCAGCGTTAAGTGTTAAGTAAAAGGAAGATAACTTTAAAAAAGAGTCATATTTTCAGCGGTAATTACTGAAAATTTCAATTTTCAACAAATTTGCCAAACGATCTAATTGGGTACAATCACTGAAAATCCCTGATTTTCAGTAATAAGTGCTAGCATTAAGTTTTACCAAACAAGCCTTAAGTTTTGAAGCGCGGTTTCAGTGGATTAATTCCCGAATCCGCCGAGGTGGGTGGATCCTTGAACGTGGGATCCACCTCGATGTATGTTCCTTATATCTAAGCCATCCATCTGTTTTGAAAACTCATTTTAGACATTATACCAAGAAGGAAGCAGATCCAAATTTCAGGTGGACCACAATACAGTAAATAGTGGTAATCAACCATTAAAATATTCTTGTGGGACACAAAAGCTTTGGATCAACCTGATATTTGTGTGGTCTCTTCATCCAGGTGTTTGTGACCTTATCAACAGGTTGGATGGAAAATAAACATTCCGGTGGCCCCCTTGAAGTTTTCAATGGTGAGGATTCAATCTAGACTGTTTCTGTGGCATGGTATCCTAAGATTTGGATCTGCTTCATTTTTGGGGCCATACCCTAAAATGAGCTATAAAAATGGATGGATGGTGTGGATGTAAGGAACATATATCACAGTGAGCCCCGCAATTAGGGATCCACCGACCTCGGGATCTACCCAAACCACGCCCTAAGTTTTGGGCCTATGGCCTAAAATGATAAAACACATACATCAAGGTCGCCACTCGGAGACCATGCCTGTTCGCTGCTAGAGATGGGCGGGGGTAGGACGCAATCCACGTCCATCACAGTGGGCCCACAGAGCCCCTGACAGGACAATCCAGGTCCTGGTGGGCGCAGTATCCAGTCGGCGCCCAACTTTTTCTTGTGGACGGGCGTGGGGTAGGCCTCAACATTTTGAACTGTTTCGGGCCGGGCCTTCGGGCCATTGGTTGAGCAATTCTAATTTGTAATCGGTCCACATTTGTTGGTGGAAATAGGTACATTAGATATATATATTTTTTAATCATCCCATAAAGTCCTTCAATCAAATATTAAAATAACCAAATAATTAGCTTAATTTTTATTTCATTATGTACCTATATGGTTTAATAATTCGGATGGTCTAATTTGGCTACTTGGATTACATGTGTGCAATTTCTAAATGATCTTTTAAGTGCTTGTCTATCATCCATCACATTCTTCTGTGTATCAAAGCATTTCTCCTTCCTGGACAAAGATGCATTGGGATACATGACTTTCCTGTAACCATGCCTTAAAAGAGTCCCTGTAGGCAGAAGCTCCTTCTAACCCACTTGAATGTTTGTGTGACACCTACTGCAAGGCTCAGTTTCAGATTGAGAGCCCTACTACAGTTGTGATCAATATAGATAGATTTGAAATGAAGTGTTTGAACTATAGTATTTATATACAATTATTCGTATATGTATCATCTAATCCGTATATTAGGTGTGCTCCTTGATTTTAGGTAATAGGAAAAAATCAACTCGATCAATAACTCAAGTGGGCCACACCATGGAAAACAATTGGAATAGGATATTCATGCCATTGAAACTACTCAGATGTTGTTAGGGCTACCATAGAGTTCATGAGCAATCCAACCGTTGATAAGTCTAAATGGACAATCCAAAAATAAACTTGACCCCAAAAGTCTCAGCTATGGTGCATGATGTTAATTTAAATGTTTTTAGTGAGACTTAATGTTGCTCCCAAGTTGTTGCCTACCTGAGTTTCTGTTCCAGCTGATTTTTGAGATGTGGTCGGCTGAGGTGTCATTTGGGCCCGCCCAAATGCTGTCATTAGGATGGATGGCTTATGTTTTAAAATAACACCCATGATACAATCTTATCGATTAGTTCTTCTATAGTTCATCCCATTATTAATTGGACCGTTTGCCATTATGTTTCCCACTATCACCTTTTTTTTTTTTTTTTTTCAAAGAAAAGGTTTTATTGCAAAGTTGACATCATACATTCAAGCAGAGCCCAAAAAAAGGCTTCCCCCCCCCCTTTCTTCTTTTTACTTATAAAAGGCCCTATTTCCGTATTATCTAAAGCTATAGAGCCCCTAACTAGCCTTGGGGAGTTCCACTCTATTAAGGTACCACTTATTGGGGCACCCATAGCTACTCAACCCAACTAGCCCGTCTGCTACCGAATTGCCCTCACGGAGGGTATGAAAGAACTTGAGGTTGAGAGGTCATCACTTCTTTTGGATGCTCTCCAATCGGTACAAACTATTCCAAGGGCTAGAGGCTTGGGAGTTGGATACCACGTCCGCTATTACACGAGAATTTGTCTCAACCATAATGTTGGACAACCCAATATTGGTACAGACCTCCATACCATCTAGCAGTGTCTGGGCTTCAACAATCATGTTGGATACCCTCCCATAAACATTTTGGAATGCAAAGATCATGTGTCCTGCAGGATCTGTAGCCCACCCTCCCCGGGTTTCCTCTCGAGGTACCATCAACATTCAATTTAAGCTAGCCCCTCTCTAGTTTATGCCATTTAACAATTTCGACCCTTCTATCATTTAACAATTGCATTCAAGCATAAGGGACTGCAATGTTGCAGTTCCATCATTCCCACTATCACCTTAATGGACAAAGAATAAATGAATACAAATTGTCTAATAGGTGATCTTTTAAACATAAACCATCCATGTTAGGTCCCTACATATGAGTGGACTACATTCCTATTCTTCTGGGGTCCAACATATCATCTCTCATCATCTTTCATTTATTTATTTATTTATTTTTTTTGCGCAAATATCACTTCTCCTTGTTATTTAAGATCTTATCGTTTTAAGTGTTTTTCTCCCTCGTGCACTATAGAGAGATAGATATACCATATTGTGTTTCTTCTCATCTCCATATCATCTCTCCTTGTCTTTCGTGGTTTTTTTTTTTTTTTAGCAAATATCATGTCTCCTTGTTATTAAAGATATTCTTATTAGTCATGGGCTGTTTGTATTCATGAAAAGTAGAGGAAAGGAAAAGGTGTCTCTTTAGAAGCCTTATATCCAGGAAACTATGGGAAAGGAGCACTTTTTCCTTGCTTGATTTCAAAAAAAAAAAAAAAAACACATTTAAGAACTATTTTCAAATTTGTTACTTGGCAAATCCAAAACTTTTCTTGAAAAAAACATGTCAATAGGCACTAACATGCGCTAGATTAGCACAAGTGGCATATGTGAGATGCTTGAAGAAGGATAGTGGCACATGTGGGATGCTTGAAGAAGGATAGTGCCACATGTGGTGTACATGGCATATGTGTGCACTAGAAGATGAATTGTGGCACATGTATTACATGCAAGGTGTTTGAAGTTGTACATTGGCATACGTGGCACGTGACATGTTTTAACAATAAATAGTCAATAAATAAGTTGCACATGTGTGGACATTTTTTTTTCACACACCCCACACATGCCTGTGCATTCACACCACAATGAGTGCTTGAACCCATGACCTCATGTTGAAACTCTTGTATGGAAATGAAAATGATGATCAGGACTGTTTAAAACGTTGGCTCAGCTGCAAAAACTTGTACACAAAAAAATATTGTGGCGTAACTGAAACTCATGAAGTGCACTGATTGTAATTACTCTAGAAGAGTTGAACAATTTTTTCAATATGATGGAAAGGTCAGATCTTGCACATGAGCTCTGTATTTGCATAATTACCAAGCACTGGGACATCATCCACCCAAGATACGAAAGTTAAGAGGTAGCAATGGATTGGGCTGCCTGGTCCGACCTGGGCTACCTGGCCTTGTAGGCTCAAGCCTTAGACCCCTAAACTTCGCCCAAGGGCCAGACCTAGGCCTGAAGTCTAGGCTGGATGTTTGGGCAGGGCAAATGATGAACGGCCTAACCCAATCCGTTCGTCCGATCTAATCATTAAGTGGGCCACCATTTTAATGGTTTGATGACAATTCTTATTTGTTCCTTATTGACGTACACGTGCAGTTTAGATCTAATATTGAATTGGGATCATGGTTCAACCATCCTAATTATTTGTACATAGGATTATTGCAGATAGAAGTTATCCCGCGGTTCAAAATAAATAAATAAAAATCTGAAATTTGGATCACTAACCTTTTTTCTCTTGAAGGGCCGGCCTTTTTTCACCCGTCCCTTAGGTCAGGGCCAGGCTTGGTCTAGGGCTTGAGGGATTAGGGCTGAGCTAGGGCAAACCGTGGCCAGTCCTAGCCAGCCTACTGTCACCCCTAATAATTGGAATTCTCTCATTTAACTATGAATGACAGCAAATATAAGGGTATATAAATCATTTGCTCTAAAATGGTCCATTTTACCAAGTTCATTTAAATAAAAAAAAAATTTGATGTATCGAGTCCCATGCCACATTATCCTTCATATGAGATTGTTTAAGCCTAAAAGAGACCTAACAATATCGTTATTTAACAGTTTTTCCAAAAACTTAATAATAATAATAATAATAAATGCACTAGCTTTATTATTAGAATTTTGACCATTGACAGTTTTCTTTTTAATCATGCTTTCGGTGGCCAAGAGTTGAATATTGGATGGTTAGGATGATCATGTTAGGATTATATAGAGGAAAATTGCATTCCCATCGTGGCCTGCTATTTGGAAGGTATGTATTGGTACATGCATGCATCATGACCAGCTATGTAAGCATGTCACCATTGCCTCACAAATGTGCTGGTTGGGCATGTGTGCAGAGTAGGGTTGGCAATGGGCATGACCTGAGTTGTTTTCAGCTGGATTTTCAATAGGGCTGTCAATCGGCTGGCCCGTAGGTCTCTCGGGCCTACGATCAAGCCGGGCTGGGGCTTGAGTATTAAGCATAAGAGCCAGGCTCTAAGATTGTACAACACATCAGGGATTTTAGGAGCTATGTTTTGGTGATACAAAACTTTGATATGATGGGTTTCACTATGGATGGTCCATACACAAGGTCGTTCCGATTCGAATATCCTAGCCATAGAACTTTGGCATTCATTTGTTATTTAAAAAAAAAAAAAAATCAGCTCGGCTGCCTAATAGGGTTAGGATTTGAAGAGTTGTGTCGCTCAGATTGCGAATAACACTTGAGCACTTATAAATTGTACATGTTGCATATTTTAACTCAAGTAGACTTAAGTAGACCATGCAGTCCACACTCTGCCAATTCACAATTCTAAGGTCATAATGGTTGAACAATCCTAACCTCTCATTTGTGAACACTCATTTGTAAAAATAGGATCATTGGATTTATTATTAGTAAGGTAACAATCCACAATAACGTTTTAGTCAAGCAATCCACAATTCACAGCCCCTATAAATAACAAAAGCTTGTTCTAGAATTAAAAAACATTAAACAAAACCAGTAAATAACCATATTATCATCAACACTTTGGCCCACACAAGAATTTCTCCCAGATCGCAATCTCCTAGTGCCCTATCACCAATCACCAAAGTTACCAAACACATCCGCAGTGGGAACCTCAACAGCATCTAATATTACATGGACAGTACTATTTGTGGTCATGATGGAAGGAGACGTGTTAAGGGGATGGGTGAAGGTATTTCAAAGACCACTATTATTGCTTCAACTCCATACACGGAGAAAGTTCGAGCTGAGAAGAGGGCAATGGCTGGAATGAAAGTGACGTTGGCTGCATTGCAACAGCAATTAGGTAGCATGGAACTACAGATGGCTGAAATTAGGCAGCAAATTGCTGGTCAAGTTCAACCAATGCACTGGCACAGCAGCATCACAGGTACTGCATTTACCGCAACAAAGTGGAAGCAGCAAATGCAGTACCTGAGATGTGGCTGTGCCAGTGCATTGGTTGAACTTGACCAGCAATATGCTGCCTAACTTCAGCTATGTGTTGTTCCATGCTGCCTAATTGCTGTTGCAATGCAGCCAGCGTTGCTTTCATTTCAGCCACTGCACTCTTCTCGGCTTGAACTTCTTTCATGTATGGAGTGGAAGAAATAATAGTGGTCTTTAAAATACCATCACTCATCCCCCTAACATGTCCCCATCTACCACGACCACAAACCTATACCATAATTTCTTACGAATAGTGATGCATGTATATTACAAACAGAAAACAAACAGGAAAACTGTGCATGTAAAAGTGAAGAGGGTGAATGAAAAACCTGTGCACGTGGGCGGGGATGGTTAGAGATAATACGGGCATCCCTCCAGAATGTATCAAGGTCATATCAGATGTTGTCGAGGTTCCACTGTGAATGTGTTTGGTGATGTTGGTGACTGGATAAAGAAATGTTGTTGAATGCTTAAAGGAAAAGAAATTATCTCTTTAACTGTGAGTTTGATTTCTTATGTTGGAAAAGGTGCTTTTTGAGGCTTCCACAGGCCATGTATTCATAGACCAAAAGCCGGTGCTCATGCTCACAGTAGTAGCCAATTAATTTAACGAGATTTGGGTGACTGAGCTGCCCAAGACAGTTGACCTCTGCCTGCAACATAAATAAAAAAAGGAACATAATAAAATAATTAGAAAAAATAAAGAGGAAATGATGGTGAATACATTCAGTACTGTTTCCATTGAGTATCAAATTATTACAAGAAATAAGCTTAAGCCATGAGAATCCATACATCCCTTATTGGTTTACCTATGACGATGCTTGGGAACACAGCCCTTGGAGCATCATATCCAGCAAATCCCTGTTGAAAGAAAGTGGATGATATACAGATTGAAACACAACATTTATGTGGTTGGAAGTGAAATTGGCATGGCAATGAAAACGAAAAAAACAAACTGACCTTAACCATTCCAGTTCCATTGTCACATACAAGGGGCTGAATGTTCTCAGTATCAGCCATCCTTTATATTGAGCCTGTAACACCAACCATGCGTCAAAACAGTTATAAGCAAGCATGTTCGATGGGGCTTTAGCAAAATCAGACACATGATTGATGTGCAGAATTCTGAAAGCAAGACAAGTGCCTTTAAATTGGTTTGAGTGAAGAATATTGATGTATGATAAAGTTGAGATGCATTTCATAACAAAAAAAAAAAAACTCTTCAGAAAATAATGGAATTTGTGCATTACAATGTACAAGACCCAATTTAATGGGGATTCCTGTAATACTGTTAAACCGAACCAGTCCCATCGTTTCCATAGTACTAAAGAAATGTGTTCATAGCCCAAATAGGAGTGAAGATAACCGATCTGTCACTGCGAATTAGAAAAACAGCTGACAGAAATTCAGGACAAGATACATTTCAGTCTTCAAATTCGCAATCAAAATTGCATGGCAAATTAAAGAAAAACAACCGAGCTTACAACACTGCAAAGTTTTTCCCACCATTCATAAAATGCATAATTAAGAACATGAACTGAACATTAGCATATCCATTTTAATTTTTAAGTTTTAAGACATAAAAATTAGGATTTGCCTGGTAGTCACACCCAAATATGAATTATATGGTAGCAAGAACATTTCTCTCGTCTAAGAAGACAAAAAAACCAACATAGAAAAACAAGAATTTAGGGAAACATTGACAGCATACCGTAGGGCAACAACAGTTCCTGGGCAGTATCGATGTGGCTTCTTCACACCTCCAGTTGTCGGAGCAGACTTCCGGGCAGCCTGAAATCATAAAAACATTCACCATATTTGAATCTACAGAGAAAAACAGCCTAAAGAAGGGAGGAGGAGAAGAAGCAGATGGATGAGAAAAAAAAAGGGAATCTTAGATGTGATCTGATCTGACCTTGGTTGCAAGCTGCTTCCTAGAAGCCTTTCCTCCAGTAGATTTGCATGCAATCTGCTTGGTACAGGTCATCTGCAAATGCAAGATCCTTCTTCAATAGATCTCAAAGTATCACATACTGTTTTCTCTACAGATACAGATTAAAAAAAAAGAAAGAAAGAAAGAAAGAAAGAAAAAGAAAATACTTCTCTGTAGTTGGAACAATAGTTTTGTAGTTTTCCACAGCCTAGGCAAGGTAAAAGAGCTAATATAAAAGGAAAAATAACAGATGCCAAAATCCAAACAGGATGCTTTGTCATAAATAACCTTACATTTATCCAAATTATACCAAGGAAATCCACTAGCAGACAAAAATATAAGAACATACCATATCAGATCTGAAGCAAAACCTTGAAAATATTTGTCAAAATCAGGGAAATACCAAAATAAAATAAAGGATTAAATTCAGGCATCTCAGCCCAAAGCAACCAAACCAAGCTCCAATACTTAAGGAGTACTGGCCCAATTGTTGAATGCAAGAGGGTATCCACAATCATTGTTTTGCCAAAATACTATTGGAAGCAAAGATTTACCACCTAAAACATTGGATGGGTCCCAAACTGGAAATTAGGGGCACAATCCAATTCCAAACATGCCACAAAACAAGGGTTTTGTCACCAAACCCTTGCTTTAATTCAGTGCATCTAAATGGGCCTCATCCATAGTTTTTCCTCAAGTGTCAGTGAGGATGTTATACACAAACTGACGAGATACAGAATTCCATATAAGAACTTTAATGCAGGGGCATTTTTACACCGGGTTCAAGTGGGGCAGCCTGTGTGAGGCGGGTAGTTCGTGTGAGGCAGGCCCCACCTGTGTGAGATGGGTGGCTAAGTGTGAGGTGGAACCCATGTGAAGTGGGGCCCACAAAAAAGGGTTCGGCCAAGGGCCTGCCCTGTGTGAAGCAAGAGTATGGGCTATGAGATAAAGGGATTGATTCACCATGCTCTATCAGTTTGAGTTTTTAGAGCAAGTGGTTAGTCGTCCTGTGTCACTATCTACACACCACATCACGTGGCAAGCCACGTGAATGGAAAATCTGAACAGCCCATCCACAAGGTGTGACCTACCCCAAAAATCAGGCCACTCCACTTGTCAGGTGGGAGACTGTGTACAAAACAAATGAACTGCTAAAAAGATTGGCTAAGCTTTTTCTAGAATTCCATTTCTCTTGTACACTGTCCCAGTTGATGAGTGCACCAGCCTGATTCTTGGGCCCGGAAACAGAGACAGCAGGATACACATGATGGACTGCTTGTACAGCAGCTGCGGTCAAAATGGATATGGAATTAGGAAAAATAAAAAATAAAAAACTGAGACACAGGAATATCAATTACTTTGCCGCACCTGGCAGGTAAGATATAACACAAAGATCTCTCAACCAAACAGTCGGTATAACAATCAGTGCAGTTAACATTCCGAAGAAGTGCAAAGAATCAAGATGAACCCCTGCCCAATCAAAAGAAACTCTAGGAAATAGCCTTGTAAGGTTATCGCCTTCCAAAATAATAAATTCCACACAGTAGGACTGCATTCACGGAATAAAGAAATTCAATAAAATTGCAGCACCATCAGAAGACCTGGGAAATTAAACTACCACAACTTCTCCTCTTATGAGCAGCCCATAGGTTAAAGTAAAAGCAATACTATAATTGACTCCTTATTTTGAAAGGCTGGGCTGTCATTTAGATGCCATTGGCTCTAGAATAAGAACCAGTTCCCTGAATTCCTACATTAAGTGAACCCAATAAATATAGAAAGAGTTAAAGGTGGCCCAATATTATACATAGATGAGAGACACATGCTTAACTATAATTTTGGAAATTCTAGCAATGATCCAATGCAATTTAAGGTGAGCCATACCCCAAAACCTTATTAATCACTCTATACATTTCCAACAAGAAAAGAAATTGGGCAGCCATGAATGATTACAATATTTCGCAAATGATACTCACAGATTCGAGAAGGCGTAAGTATCTCCCATATGCAGCTTCTCCAATATCTGGGTAGCTCAGGATGCCTTCTTTGCCCTCGAGACTGTGTCGCCTGAGCACGCCAGTATAACAGCAAACAACTGCAAAAAGTGCTAACAGTGCCAAACTAACCCAGCCAGACTCTTTGATTGTAAATGGTGTAGAGAGAATTTGAACAGCAGCCAATACATTCACTCCTATTCCCCAACAACAAGTGAATTCAAGAAAATTATGTAAGACTTACAATCAACAATTCCAAAATTAGAGAACAAAAAAAATTAAGTAGAAGAAGAGGAAGCAGAAATCCAATATGCATGAGTACAAGTGGTGTTTTTGAAGTTATAATTCAACAAATGTGGACTCTGCTACATGAAAAAGAAAACACTAGAAGCACTTCCCACCTTAAATGAGCATTTTGCTCTTCCCTTCCCACTATCTCTATTATAATTGGCCTGTGTCTAGGCTGCTTGGGAGTGGTCATCTGGTGGGCCACCATGTAGATCATAGCTGTCTGATTTGTAAAAGTTTTGCCCATTGAAATTGGACCATTCCTCATATTTCGTTTGCTATTTTTTCAATTCCTAAAGCATCTATTTGCAGCCTACTGGTGCAACAACTGAGATAGTCCGCTCAATGTGAATTTGGCTTTTGTCTCATCCATGTGATCCACATGGAGACCCACTAGATGAATGGTTCTGATCACCTTAGACTATTATAGATGCAAGAGAACAATTAGTTTAGCCTAAGAATTGGCTTAAATATTCATTTAAATGGGCTTAACAAAATGGTATCTTTGGTGACAAGATTTCTTGTGTAATTATAACATTTTATAACAATCCCTTACTTCCAGTTCCGCTTGGTGTAAATATGCACCTTCCTACCTATAACTAATTTACAGGCTACCCAAACACAAAAACCAACTTACCTGTAAGTGACTTACAGCTTACATCCAAACAGATTTACCTGTAAGTTACTTTCACCTGTATGTCACTTCCAACTTAAATAACTTACATGCATCCAAACAGGCCCTTAAGGTGGAGACACTTGCTAGCAAACCTCAAATAAGAAGTAAAAGGAAATTATTGTTTGACAAGATTGCATTGGTTTACCATTGAAGACTGTCTGAGTAAAGCTACATCCATGACTGCGAATGCAAGGACTTCGAACTTCTGCTAGCAATGTGGTGGATTTCCTCAAATCTCTATCCGATTCTTGTTTCCCAGCTACGCTTGTTATGTCAAATAAACATAACATGCGTTTAAGCCATCAAACAAACACGTTAAATGCATTAACCAAGATCTACTACTGCAAAGTCATACAGAAATCACACCCTCTTCAAGAAAAAAAAGAAGGAACCTTCTTTTGATTGACTAGTTATTATTATCTGCATCTGTCACAGAGATGGAATACACAGCAAATGTTTTAGAACCACTCTTCTCAACATTTAGCACCCAAGACCTCACATCTCAGCTTCAGGAAGCACAACTGAATCAAACATTAATTCAAACATCTGGGCTGCATTCAGAAGCACCCTGAATCAAACAACAAACATTCGGGTTGTTGCCTCTCCCTCTCCAGAGAGGGGAAGAGGGTGAAAACGCACCTCCATTACGGCCAACGCTCAAGCATGCTCTCTCTCTCTCTCTCTCTCTCTCTCTCTCTCTCTCTAATTAGGGTTACGATTTTTTTTTCTTTTCTTTTATTAGGCCATGACAGTGGGGCCCACCTTAATGTATTTTTTTGGTATATCTACGCCGTCCATTAGTTTTTCCAGCTCATCGTAGGACCTGGGCCCAAACATGAAGCAGATCCAAATCTAAGGTGGACCACACCACAGGAAACAATGGTGATTGAATGTCCACCATTAAAAACTTCCTAGAGTCCATCTTAATGTTTATTTGCCATCCAACCTGTTGCTAAGGTCACACATACCTGAATGAAGGTAAGACATAAATGTCAACTTGATCCAAAACTTTTGTGACCCACAACGAGCATTGGTGGGCGTTCAATCACCATTTCGGCTTGTCATGGGACTGGTCCAGGCTAGGGCCTGTGTTGAACTGTTGAGACGGGCTTGGACTCAGGCCCAGCCCATCGACGACCTTCTTTGTGTGAAAAGGTGCATGAGAAAAGAGTGCATAAAAGGCAATAAAACATTTTGTCTTAAATCAATAGACAGGATGCAAATACACCACATTCATTGGTGGGCCCCACCCATTAGACCAAACAGAATTGATGGTCAGCACAAAAAGTAGCCAACTATGGATATCCAATGTTCATGTGTGTTCACCTAATGAATGGGGCCCAGCAAATTTTAGGACATGGGAAATGTAGTGAGGGGACCGTCGGTTAATGAACATCCCACATTCAATGCACATGTACCACATAGGCTCGTGTGGGGGCATTTCTGTTTGGCCCCTTGATAATTTTCACCCATCGATTTACCATTCCATAGGGATTTAACGGTGCAGATTTAAGGGAATATGCAGGTTACATAAAGGTGAATCCAAGTGGGCCTCAACTGTGATTTGTTCACAATTCAATTCACCTATGCATCCAAACTCTGCCTTAATCTCAACAAAGAAAAACAAAAATACTGAGTATTTCTTTTTTCTTGATTTCTTATTTAATCCAAATGACAGAGATGTTCTTGGAATGGCTACATTGATTTCAATGGCTAACAATAAGCTAAAACAAGAAAAAGAAAATCCAATCACATGGAGAAAATTCAGGCAAGCCGAGCTAGTACACCGACAAAGGGTGCGGTGGTGACTGTGGCGGGCTCAGCCTGTTGAAAATTAGACCTCGAGTCGACGTAGGCATCATTAGCATCCGGACCACCGACGATTGCACCATCCAACACATTCGGATTGGGTGCATTTTTGTTGAACCAGTTTTTGAAACCATCTTGGCACGACACCCGGGTGCCGTCCTTCTTTATGGACACGATCGATGCGGCCCTGTGATGGACTTGCAATGGATAAGCGGGCCCGAACCCTACCATGTAACTAATATGCCTCGGGTTTGCGCCCAGAATATAGTCCACCTGCACACACCAAAAGCATTAATTTAACCTTTAGGGCATTTGTTAGTGCATTTAGTACTTGGATCATTATTTGGTTTTTTTTTATTTTACTAATTTTTTAGGAATAAATTTTTATAATTTTTTATTTTAGAATATTTTCTTATTTGTCAAAGATGTATATTTGTTATTTTGAAGCATTCACAATTTCCTATCTCTTTTATATACTTCGGATATTCTCAAGGAAATAAACAAGTAATAGTTTTCACTTAGGACTTTCTTGAGACCCACGACTGCCATATCCCACACACCCAGAGCCGCATGAGTGAAACTTTCTTGAGATCCACCCAATCTATCCGGTGCACTGCTTTATGTTCACCTTGGAATCCAAACGATATCATGACCATCCTTATCTCAAGTACACCACATCTTAGAAAAAGATTGGGATGCAATGCAGACCATTAATTTTCTGTCGGGTCTATCATGGTGTTTATATGTCATCTAATTCATTCATCTAATGCGCACCATCAGGATTAAAGAATTACCAAAAATCATAATATTTCAAAACTTAGGTGTGTGATCATACTACACTAAGTGTTGACTAGCCTAATTTTTGGGATTGAGGCTAGCAAGGGGGTGATGCATCTGATGGATAGGATGGAAAGTACAGGTTAAATTTGCAAGGGTGCCCCATGTTAACAATAAAAAAGAAAAAAAAAAGAAAAAAAAAGAAGGTAATAGATGATAATGATGAATTGATGGTGGATCTTCATCGTTCAATAAGCCTCTTGTTGATCCATGCGGATGGAGAATTTTCAACCACAAAGACTAAGTGAGGGATCATTGGTTGTGCCGGCTAAAAACCCTCCAATGCTTAAGTTAGAAGAAAGATATAATTATTTTATAAACTGATTTTCTTAGATGTATTAGAAATTACATACCTTAAGGCGTGCAGTAGGGTGTTTTGATAGATGATAGGGGTCTGCGAACCATTTGTGATTTGTGGCAATACATATATTGATTCCATTTTGGGAGATGTATCCGGATGTGATATTTATCGATTGAGAGAAATCCCTAATAATCTGTTTAAGATACCGCATATCTTGACCGTCATAATTATCTCCATGTCTTCATATGGGGCATATGAAAAGCTCATATCTAAGCAAGCTTGTTGTAGTCAGCATTCCAGATCAACAGTCTAAGCTGCTAAAGTAGCTGCCCTATATTGAGGAGAAGGTCTTTAGTCTTACTGAGGCTAAGGCCTTACTCAGTCGAATTACTGTAGATGAGGGGTTGGGATTGAGGCTGCTAATTCCAAGGACGAGCCTATTGGGTCTGGTCTAATCCACCAATTGAACTGAGCGGGTCTAATTCCCAGTATCTAAGTCGAGACCAGCGGCTCTTGCAAGTTTTGATACTTCCTTGCCATGTGTCTTTTTTTTGCCACATGTGATGTGAGGTGTCTCTGATGGGCCACACCCAGTGGACCATACATTGACAGGTGTGCATCTTCCACATCACTGTCAAGGACATGCCCAAAATTACCAATAACATCCCAGATGATAGTTTGTAAGGCATCCACTCAATATGGCCCCTCCACCAAGGTGATCAGAGCCGTTGATTCTTTGTGCATCTAGAAGTACAGGAGTCCCTGCTATAGGATGATCCAGTGGGCCTAACTGCTGCGCACAAAACGGTGGTGAGATCGACTCCTATTCAATGAGCAAAAGTCATAAATTGGATAGTTAGTACTGTCCAATTACTGCACTGTGGCCAATCCACAGTGGATCCACCCAATTACTAATCATCTGGGGTGGGGCTAAGTACAATCGATCTGACAATTTCATGTAGTGCTGTAGACCACTAGAAAACTCCTCCTATGGAAAAGCCTAATCACCCGAAGAGAGTAATGCCAATAGAAAAGTCCCTGTGGGGTCCACCCTGACATGTGTGTGACATCTACCCAGTCCATCAGCTGTGAACACTTATTTATAAAAATATGATCATATTGGTTGGAACAATCCTAGCCTCTCATTCGTGAACAGTTAAGTGTAAAAATTAGATCATTGAATTAATTTTTTTTTTCATTTTAATAATCCAATAAATGTCCACCAATCTGATAGTTAAATAACCAAATAAGTTTATATTTTGGTTCATAACACTTGGACAGTTTAATTTAATTACTTGCGCGCCGCATTTGCAATTTCTAAGCAATTTAAAGTGCCTATGTCCATCATGCTCTGCCTGACTATAAAAAAATTTCTCTTAGGATTTCCATATGAGATTTTATGGTCATGGGTGTTGAAAAGTTTGTTTTGAAAATAACTTTAAAAGAAAAAAAATGGAGTTTTGTTTTTGTCCCATATCGGATGGGAGAAATGATTTTTACCGCTTTATAAGTAGGGTGTTGTGCACCTTACTTATTTATGGTGGAAGAGAGGGAGAATGGTGGCTTGCGTGTTCCAGTGCGAAGCACTAGAACACCGCGCACGGGCACGGGCACGATCTCGGTCTCGGGCTCGGGCTCGGGCTCGGTGCGAGGGCGTGGGCACGTGAGGCAGTGTGGCTGTAGAGGCGCTAGTGGCGCACTTGGCACTTCATCGTGTCGCAGATGGGTCGCGACCTCGCGGACCGGAGCGAGTCGCGGTGCGACAGAGGCTAGGTAATAGGTCAGGTGGCTGGGTTCGGAACAGAGGAGGTGCTGTGGGTGGGAGGTCTGACAGAGAGACCTCTCTGCTTTTTATAAAGAGCTGCAGGGCCAATTAGAGGGACTTGTGTAACTGCTCATGCAGTAACGGTCCAGACCATGCAGTAACAGCTGCATGTGGCTAGCCCAACAGTCAGAAACAGCTAGCCATTGAGTCTAAACGGTCAGCATGCAGGTGCATAACTCCCACATGCACAACAGTCAGAAACTGCCATAAACGGCTAGTTTCTCACAACAGCCAGAAAACGGCTAGTGCCATTATGGCTCTGGACCAAAACTGTCAGCCACCCTTACCTATATAAACCGGACAGGTCTGGTTCATTCCAACACAACAACTGCAAACGCAACTATCACTACTGAACCAGCACCCATCTGAAACGATTAGCCTCTCGGTTTGGTTAACTAAAACCAAGCCACTTAGACCAGTGTAGTGGTCTACTGCTATAAGAAAAAGACCTCCATTCTTGTTCTCTCTTTCTTTTCTTCATCTGCCAAAGTGTGTTACTGAGTTCCATAGTGGTTTCTTCGTTTTTTGCTGAACGCAGAACCACATAAGGCTCGTCGTATCCTGGATGCAATCCGCCTGCAACCTATCAGCAGACTCAAAATAATTTGAGTAGGGGCGAATTACGCTTTAAGGACAGCGTGTTTTTCACGTGCTTCAGCCTGTCCTTATTCTCGGTTTTTCCAATTTATTTATTTTTAAAGATCAGAAATTGATCAACAATCTTAAAGCGTAATTTTTTTATATGGAAACCGAAAGGGGTATCATCTATCAAACTGATGAACCAGGATCTGATTCGTCTGGACCGGTTCGATGGAACCAATTTCACCAGATGGCAGGATAAGATAAAGTTCCTGCTTACGGCGTTGAAGATATTCTATATCTTAGACCCGAACTTGAAGCCGCTTCCTCCAGCTACTGATACAGACACGACTGAGCAGATCAACGCACGCATCAAGAGAGAAGAAGATAATCTGCTGTGTCGAGGACACATTCTGAACACGCTATCTGATCGTTTATATGATCAATACACCAGAACTGAATCTGCGAAAGAAATTTGGACCGCTCTCGAGTTCAAATTCAAGACCGAAGAAGAAGGTACGAACAAATATCTGATAGCTAGCTATTTCGACTACACCATGGTAGATAACAAATCGCTGTTAGCCCAAATCGAAGAACTACAGCTAATTGTTGGCAAAATTAGTGCCCTAAAAATTGATATCCCTGAAGCTTTCCAAGTCGGGGCTATTATCGCTAAATTGCCCCCGAGTTGGACAGAATACAGGAAGAAACTGCTACATAAAACCGAGGATTATTCACTGGAACAAATCCAGAAACATATCCGAATAGAGGAAGAATCCCAAAACCGTGAGAAGAAAAATAGAAATGGGAATTCCTCATCCAAGGTGCAAGCAGTAGTAGAAAGTACCCAAAACAAGAATCCCGAGAAGAACGGTTCCCTGAAACCCAATAAAGGGAAATTCAAGAAATCACAGAAGAAGAACGGAAAGTTCAAAGGCCCTTGCCATGTTTGTGGGAAAACCGGGCATTATGCTCGAGTATGCCGTCTTCGAAAATCGAAAGAATGAGGCAAGTGCAGTTGAAGAAGACATAGTTGCCATGATCACTGAGGTAAACATGATCCAAGGCAAAGTACTCGGTTGGTGGTATGATACAGCAGTCACAGTCCATGTAAGCTATGACAGATCAGCCCTTTAAAACTTATGAGGACGTGACCGATGGTCAAGAGGTCCAAATGGGTAATGAAGTCCGATCGAAGGTCGTAGGTAAAGGAACCGTGGAACTAGTCTTTACCTCTGGAAAGAAAGTGATCCTAACTAATGTACTGCATGTCCCTGACATGAGACGAAACTTAGTTTCTGGGATCTTCTGGGAAAACCTGGCATACGGGTAGTGTTTGAGTCGGGAAAACTGATTCTATCCAAAACGAAAATTTCGTTGGTAAGGGATATGCTTGTAATGGGATGATAAAATTTTCTTTGAATGAAAGTAACTCTTCTGCGTATATGATTGAATCTGTAGCATTGTGGCATGGTAGATTAGCACACATAGGTTATAGTACCTTAAAATTCATGTCTAAGAATGGCTTAATCTCATACACAGATAGTCAAAATGACAAATGTGAAGTATGCATAAGGTCCAAATTTACAAAGAAATTTTTTCCAAGTGTTGAGAGATCATCTCAAATATTGGACCTAATACACACTGATATCTGTGAGTTAAATGGCATTCTTACACGTGGAGGAAGAAGATACTTTATAACCTTTATTGATGATTGCTCCAGATATGTACAAGTATATCTTCTAAAGAACAAAGATGAAGCACTCAGCATGTTCAAGATATATAAAGCAGAAGTGGAAAATCAACTAAACAAGAAAATAAAATTTCTTCGTAGCGATAGAGGAGGAGAGTATTTTTCAAATGAATTCTCTAACTTCTGTGAAGAACATGGCATAATACACCAATGCACTGCGCCGTACACACCACAACAAAATGGTATAGCTGAACGAAAAAATAGAACCTTAGTAGAAATGGTCAACTCAATACTAATACAAGCAAAGTTGCCACTAGGACTTTGGGGAGAAGCACTTCTCGCAGCGTGCCACATCCTAAATAGGGTTCCTTCTAAGAAGTTTAACACTTCACCATATGAGGTATGGAAAGGTAGAAAACCTAATCTAGGATATCTTAAAGTGTGGGGGTGCCTCGCATATTGTAGAATGCCTGATCCCAAAAGAACTAAATTAGGATCCAGAGCTATTAAGTGCGCCTTTGTAGGGTATGCCACAAATAGCAAAGCATATAGACTCCTAGACTTAGAGTCTAATACCATCATAGAGTCTAGAGACGTTGAGTTCTTTGAAAGCTCACTATCCTTAGAGTCAAAGGATAATGAAATCCAAACTCCAACAGAGGAAACCTATGGTAGAAGCTCAACATGAAGTTGAAGCTCCAATAAAACCACGTAGGAGTCAAAGGGTAAGAGTAGAAAAGAGTCTTGATCCTGAACAGATAGACTCTCAACGTATCTCTTTTCATCTCATAGAAGGAGATAGAGAGAATGTCATTAGAAAGATACCTATAGTTATGACTATAGAAGATGATCCAACAACCTATAGAGAAGCTGTAACTTCTAGAGATTCAGCTTTTTGGAAAGAAGCTATCAATGATGAGATGGACTCGATTATGTCAAACCAAACCTGGGAACTGGTGGATCTACCTCCAGCTTCTAAACCCATATGGTGTAAGTGGGTATTTAGAAAGAAATATCACACTGATGGGACTATTCAAACATTTAAAGCTAGACTAGTAGCCAAAGGATTTAGACAAAAAGAAGGAATAGATTATTTTGACACATACTCACCTGTGGCAAGAATAACATCTATTAGAATTATGTTTGATTTAGCATCCATACATCAACTGTATATACATCAGATGGATGTAAAGACTGCTTTCCTGAATGGAGACCTCGACGAGGAGGTATACATGGAACAACCTGAAGGGTTCGTTCTACCAGGAAATGAGAAGAAAGTCTGTAAACTAATTAAATCATTGTATGGACTAAAACAAGCACCTAAACAGTGGCATGAGAAGTTTGATTCTAAAATACTTTCTCATGGTTTCATGCATAATGTAGCAGACAAATGCATATATTCCAAACAAGTAGTAACTATATAATTGTTATTTGTTTATACGTTGATGACTTGTTAATAATAAGTAACAAGATGGAAGGTGTAACTGAAAAAAAGAAGTTTCTGTCTTCCGTATTTAAATGAAGGATCTTGGAGAAGTTGATACCATTCTAGGTATTAAAGTTAAAACTCATAGTGGGGGTTATGCGCTATGCCAATGTCATTATATTGAGAAAATTATAAACAAGTTTAAACACCTGAATATTAAAGAAGCGAAAACCCCATTCGATCCAAGTATCAAGTTAATGAAAATACTGGAAGAACAGTTGCACAATTAGAGTATGCGAGTGTTATTGGAAGTCTAATGTATGCAATGCAATGCACTAGACCAGACATCGCATATGCTGTGAGTAAACTAAGTAGGTTTACTAGTAATCCCAGTGTAGAACACTGGAAGGCAATAGGAAGAGTACTTGGTTATTTAAAAGCAACCAAAGACTTAGGGTTATTTTACTCAGAATTTCCAGCTGTACTGGAAGGATATACCGATGCAAGTTGGATATCGAGTGCAGGTGATAACAAATCCACTACTGGATGGGTTTTCACCTTAGGAAGTGCAGCTGTATCTTGGGGATCCAAGAAACAAACCTGCATAACTCACTCAACTATGGAGTCTGAGTTCATAGCCCTTGCTGCAACAGGTAAAGAGGCTGAGTGGCTTAGGGATCTTCTTTTAGAAATTCCATTCTATGCGAAGCCGATACCGGACTGTTTCGCTACATTGCGATAGTGAAGCCACATTAGCTAGAGCCTACAGCGGCACGTATAATGGGAAATCCAGACATATAAGTCTGAGACATGACTATGTAAGACAACTAATTCAAGATGGAATCATTGCAATATCTTATGTAAAGTCAAGTAATAACTTAGCTGATCCTTTCACTAAACCTCTAACGAGAGAGGTAGTAAGGACAACATCCAGAGGGATGGGGTGAACTCTTTTCAAAAGATTTCACCAATGATGGAAACCCAACCTAAATTAGAAATCTCTATATAAGGGTTCAATGGGTAAAAACAAGTCACTGATACGTTGAAAAGTTTCAGCACTAAATTATAGATATACCTCATCCAGGATTATAGTGCTGGCCGTTACAGAAGAGGGTTGAGTCTCAGAAACTCTTAATGTAGTCCAGTCTTAAGGACAAGTGTCTAAAGTAACGGAGACACTGGAAGAACTTCACCTATATGAACATAGAGGTGGTGCCGCTCTCATGAGAATGAGAGTTTTCTCGGGATCGTTCATGAAACAGGATAAGCACAAGGCCATTAATGTGCTGAGCAAGAATTGTGGGAACTCAATAACACTAAGAAAGTATGTGTGTGGTATTTCGGTCCTGTTATCTAAAATAACTGGTTCAAAGCTGCGGCTACCAGTAATTTCGATGGGTCTTTGAAATACTTACACTAAGGAAGGATTCAAATCGAAAGATATCTTTCTTTATGCATATAATCTTGTATACTCTGGCAGACATCATTTTTATGTTTTGTAATTATTTTAAAACAAGTGGGGGATTGTTGAAAAGTTTGTTTGAAAATAACTTTAAAAGAAAAAAAGGGAGTTTTTGTTTTTGTCCCATATCGGATGGGAGAAAGGATTTTTACCTCTTTATAAGTAGGGTGTTGTGCACCTTACTTATTTATGGTGGAAGAGAGGGAGAATGGTGGCTTGCGTGTTCCACGTGCGAAGCACTGGAACACCGCGCACGAGCACGCGCAGGTGCACGGGGCACGGGCCTCGGTCCTCGGTCTCGGTCTCAGGCTCGGGCTCGGGCTCGGGCTCGGTGCGAGGGCGTGGGCACGCTGAGGGCAGTGTGGCTGGTAGAGGCGCTAGTGCGCACTTGGCACTTCGCACGTGCGCATCTTGTCGCAGATGGGTCGCGGACCTCGCGGACCGGAGCGAGACTGGTGCGACAGAGGCTAGGTAATAGGTCAGGTGGCTGGGGTTCGGAACAGAGGAGGTGCTGGGGTGGGAGGTCTGACAGAGAGACCTCTCTGCTTTTTATAAAGAGCTGCAGGGCCAATTAGAGGGACTTGTAACTGCTCATGCAGTAACGGTCCAGACCATGCAGTAACAGCTGCATGTGGCTAGCCCAACAGTCAGAAACGACTAGCCATTGAGTCTAAACGGTCAGCATGCAGGTGCATAACTCCCACATGCACAACAGTCAGAAACTGCCATAAACGGCTAGTTTCTCACAACAGCCAGAAAACGGCTAGTGCCATTATGGCTCTGGACCAAAACTGCCAGCCACCCTTACCTATAAAACCGGACAGGTCTGGTTCATTCCAACACAACAACTGCAAACGCAACTATCACTACTGAACCAGCACCCATCTGAAACGATTAGCCTCTCGGCTTGGTTAACTAAAACCAAGCCACTTAGACCAGTGTAGTGGTCTACTGCTATAAGAAAAAGACCTCCATTCTTGTTCTCTCTTTCTTTTCTTCATCTGCCAAAGTGTGTTACTGAGTTCCATAGTGGTTTCTTCATTTTTTGCTGAACGCAGAACCACATAAGGCTCGTCGTATCCTGGAAGCAATCCGCCTGCAACCTATCAGCAGACTCAAAATAATTTGAGTAGGGGCGAATTACGCTTTAAGGACAGCGTGTTTTTCACGTGCTTCAACCTGTCCTTATTCTCGGTTTTTCCAATTTATTTATTTTTAAAGATCAGAAATTGATCAACAATGGGTCACATTCACAAGGGGGGCCATTAATTGTGTGCACTTGGTTGCACTAAATTGTAGAAGGATATGGCCGTGTACGCATAGTATATGGGTATTGTATACAGCCGCCATGTATAGCTATCACTGTATATAGATGTAATTCTATTCACATATACCATGCATACAGCATCACATCTTTCTAGACAAATTTCATTATAGTCCAAATTAGCCTGATAGATAATGAAATATCATGATATTTGGTGCAACCAAACGAACCCATTTCATCCATATTATGTGTGGCAATTATTATTATTTTTTAATTTGTAGATATATGTAACAGTGGAATCAATTACCTGTGATTTTACGAATGTGATTAGCTCCCCGGGCTGGACCGGGCCAGTTTGGCATTGGAGACTGGAATGGGCTGCACTTAGATAGTTAGAATATGAAGTGACTACGAGAAGGGCGGAAGTTGTGTACTGGAGATCATTCCAGGGAAGCCAATAGAGTAGGCCGCCAGGCGTTTTCCTTACATTGCTGCCCCCTTTCTGAATGCATGAGCAAATGAACTGCTCCGCACTGTTTTTGTACTGAGCCCACACTCCATCCTTCCCTACCTTACCCTCCAAGACCAGCTGCAAGCACACAAACACATACATAAATACATTAAACATATACATATATTCTAACCAATTTGAAGACACTTAGGCGTATCAACAGCTAGTGGGTGGGTGTATCGTGTGACTAACCTGTTTGGAAGGCACCTAGGCGTATCAACAGCCAGTGGGTGGCTGTTTGGAAGGCACCTAGGCGTATCAACAGCCAGTGGGTGGGTATATCGTGTGACTAACCTATTTGGGTGAGTTGTGTGACTAATGGGGTGAGCGCGTTGCATGACTAACCAAAAAATTAAAAAAAAAAAAAAAAAATGGGTCAACACCTGAATTCATAGCTCAAAGAATTAATTTTGACTAGAACAAGCCATATGAGGCTAACTAATCCACATAAGTGGGTCATGACACTTCAGTAGAAAATGGATTCTTCCAATAAAAAAGTGCAGTTTTACAATAGACTTACTAGTTTTAGTAAGTTTTAGGCTAGGCATATAGCTTTTGTCTTTGAGTTTTAGTACATGATATCTTCTTAAGAGTTGCTTCTTATCATGTCAAGAATCATTTGACAAATTTAAATTATAACTTTTTATTTTTAATAAGTTTTATTATTTCAAGTAAGTTCCAATTTGGTCATGTTAATTAGGACTCCTAATTAAGGTTTGTTTTTCTTATAAGTGATATAATCGGAACTTCAACAATCATTATTAATTTATAAAAATTTGAATTCCTTTTCATTCTTATGGATTCAAGGTTTTGTATACATGAGGTAGACAGTGATCTTCCTCGCCACCCTTCCCTTCAATTAGACTGTAGTTTATTAAGTCTTATTTTTGCTACCTTTACTATATAACAAGCACTGAACCACTTCTCTTCTTTACATACTCTTTCAGCCGAGGTTTAAAAAGTGGGTTGACTAATTTTAACTTAGTCAAATGCGTTGAACAGTTGACTAAGTTTAAGTCAAATACGTTGACTCGCTGAAGCTGCACTTTCCCTCTTCATCAGACCGTTCATCTATTAATTCCCATATTAGATGGTAACTCATTAGAGATCTCACCGTCCATGCAAAGTGTCTTTAGAAAGAAGGGTCCATTAAAGGAATTTCTAACAGGCCTTTGTCTATGGACGGTGGAGATCTTCATTTAGTAGAAGTTTACTATGTGGGCCATGTACCATGGCATCTTCCAGATGAAGGGTCCAGATCATAGTTGTGCAAGCTTCCAATTGTGGGCAATCCTTGCTAGCATTCCTGTTCCACCTATATTTATTCAAAATTTTAAAGAAAAAAAAAATTCATGCAAGCATCTAATTAAGTTATATCGACCGTCTATCACCCTTGAAACAAATAATGTGTGGCCCACTAACTCAGTTTTGACGACCGACCAGTCAAATATCAAACAGTTTTGATCATCATTTTCAATCCAAAATCCAAGTAAATGATTCATTTAGGCAGGATAATCTTCTGTGTCAGTTCAAATGATGGCCCGCACCTTTGCAATCAGTGTCTGAGCTCCTACAAATTTGTCGTCCCAGGAGAATTCCGATCGGGTGCCGCCGGTGTTACCGGCTTTAGCCAGATAATCTAAGTAAGCTTGATCGTTCGTGGCCCGGTGGAGCCATGCAGCTGCCCACAACAATTCATCCTGTTACAGAAAACCATTCGGAATTTCGTCGGAAAAAACATTCCGTTTGGTTATTAAAGATCAATGCAGGCAGATGATCAAGCAATGAAACAATGCAGCATGTTTTTCTTACATCAAAACCACTGCTAGAGTAGAACTTCGTTGCGACCGGGATGCTGTTCTGGTAAAGTCCAGGATGATTGCAGCCAAAATCGAACAGCTGCACTCGAAAGTTAAAAGACCTTAATCCATAATTAGAGCTTTACAGAATCCAATCTGGGATTAAAATTCTTGATCCATGATTCGGAATATCGATATCAATGGGCTTGGTTCTCAAACTCAGTGACTCGGCTGGACTCGAAACTATTGAGTCGACTCGAGTCGGACTGAAATCGAGCCGAGTCACTTTGAAACTTGCTAGGTTTTCAGTGCATACAAGTGAGCCCCATTTTCCATTAATCTAAACCATTGCTCTGAGAGAGCTCACTCTGGATTGCCCATTCACCAAAAATGCCTCTATCGAATCGATGGTCTGTCGGACCTCTATTAGGTGGGCCCCACTTGATCATCAATTTTGATCATACCATTGGATTATTGTCATTGGGCATAGGCCTACTAAGATTATGATCTTTGTGGATAGGTCTAAATCACTCTACGATGTCCCACTTATACAGACATTAGGCTGGTGTATTATTGTTTAAGTTAAAAACCTGCTTTGCATGGGTCAAAAGAGTGGCTGCATAGCTTGGGTTGGAATTTTGGAATGCTATGGATGCTGCTGCCATGGCGGCTGCAGTTTCTCCGGCAAGGTCGGCACCCGGTTTGGTGTTGTCGATCCTGTAAGATGTTCTGGGTGTGGTCATGTCCTCAGGCCTCCCAGCAAACATGATCAGAGTCACCATCGCCAACTTCACCATACAAGACGTCGGACTCTGGATGAGCATCGATCAAGTAGTCCGTGCCCCATTTGATGGCGTCCAACGCATGGGACAGCTCATTCTTCGCAGCTAGCTGGTTCCGGAACTCGACAGCGCTCCATGCAAGCAGTGTCACGGTGAAGGCCATCGGGAACCCGAACTTCACGTTGTCTCCGGCATCGTAGTAGCCACCCACCAGATTCACCTGTGCCACAACACACAAAATAAGTTAAAAAAATAATTTTATGAATTCACGTTCCATTGATTTTTTTTATTGAGTCTGGGTCCAAATTTTTGAACCATTTAAAAATCAAGTCAGGTTTGGGTCCACTAGTTTGTTCCAGTACAGAATTGGTTTACTCTGGTTCCTATCGGGTCCAAAATCTTCCACCCAATCAAAATTGGATCTAATCGGGTCCCATTGATTTTAGTAATGATATTACATATATTAGATGTGTATATATAAATTATTCTGGCGAAGGGAATGAAGTTTTTTGGGCGACATGCACGTAAGATGGTAAGAGAGCCCTTCTACACAGCATGCATGTATCAAAGTGTGTAGGATTTAATCCATTAGTTGGGTGGGCCTTATCATGTAAATGCCCTTATTTGAACCCAAGAGACGACAAGGACCCAGCAAGACCCGAACCCATTTAAGTCTGGGTACAAGTACTCCAAGACCCAACCTAATCCGCTGCAATAAATGAAAAAGTGACCCGGTATCAGTCGTACATCTCAACCTGCACCCTAAAAATGTGAAGGGGAATGTGGCACCCGCCATAGGGATCGATACCCCTGCGGCACCACCTGGCCAAGCTCTGTGGGACCACAATGATGTATGTATTTTATCTGCACCGTCCAAAATGATGTAAATCCAAAGCTCAAGTGGACCACACTCCAAAAACAGTGGGGATTGAACACTCACCGATGAAAACTTTGCGAGCGCTCATGCCCTAAAATGAGCTGATAAAACTAATGAAAGTTTGCATAAGACATTTATCACGGTAGGCCCCACAGAGTTTACTCAGTACATATTTCACTCCCTTTTCTAGCAACAACACTTCACACCCATGTGCATTTTGGTTAAAATAAATAAATAAATAAATAAAAAGAAAAGCAGCAGCAGCAGCAGCAGCAGCAACAACAACAGCTAAGTTTTTAAGTTGTCCTTGTGTGGCTAGCTTACATGGCCATCGCCTCCGTCAGCTAGAGCCGAATTGGCCCGCCATTTCACTCTCTGATTGGGTGGCAATTTTCCTGACCTTTGTGCTTCAAAATACATTATGGACTTTGTAAGGGCATCTCCATAGTTGAAGGCAGCAAAGCTTTGCTGCCAAAGAAGTAGGAAAAACAGCCCCAAACACAAGAAATTGGAAGCCATTAATTAAGAAAAAGAAAGAGAACGAGAAAATCTATACTTCAATATGAAAGGAACCTCTACCTGGTGTGTTTTAAACGTGGAAATGCTGTGTATGTATTTATAACTACATTTCTAAGCCACAATAGTCATATACTAATTACTCACTTATGCATGGACAGCTATACTCTGCCCTCATTTTCTTTTTTCATCTTGGGTCATTTGGTATTTACTATATGCCCACATGCACTTCTACACATGGCACATGTGCCAACCTGGTGCATGTATGCGAAATCTGACCCGTGCATAAAATGGGTGTGTTCTCAAGATGACCTGATGCAAAATTCAGGTAGGTCAGCTCATTGTCGACCCATTGAATGTGGCCTATTAGAAAGTCCTTTTGAACCGTCCATCATTTTCGTAAAGGGTTGGATGGCTTAATGACTGGACCTG
>PVNU02002719.1:0-71060 GCA_003013855.2 Liriodendron chinense | reverse complement strand
TCAGAATAGAATGAATCATAAATAAACAGAATCGGAACAATTACAATCCAGCAATATGGATACTTATGCCCTAAAGCTTAATAATGGCAACAAGTAGACATGCTGAACAAAGAGGAGTTTTAAAAAGCAGACCCAACCACACCCGCCCCCCCGCCCCGCCCCCCCCCCCCCGCCCCGCCAAAACATGCAGCACTGAAGAGCTTCATCACTTTCTAATGCATTACAGTCATACTTGAATGATTGTAATTGATTTTGACAAGTAGTCAGATGCCTCCCCTACATAAACATACCAGTAGTCACACGCTTCTTTTGTCCACCAGAGATTCCTCTTCTCATGTCATTTCCAACTTTTACATCAGCACAGATATCCAAACCAAGTAGCTGTTACAGAAAATTGGAGGTCAGGCTTCCTAAAAACCACTTGCAAAAGAAGAGCAGCACGGCAAAGGAATCCCCACACCTAAGTAAAATGGAGGAACTGACCTTGAGAACATAATCTGTAACCAGACTAGTTTCCTGGCCTTCCAACGCAGTGGCCTTCATGAATGCATCAATCTCAGGATCTGGTTTAATTCCAGCTTCTTTCTCTCGTCTTGACAATTCGGATAGCATTTCATATCGGGTTCCAACCCCCAAACACCGTCCAGAGAAATCCAGTGTTTCTCTAACTGTCATCTCGCCATTGTGAAGATCATGCTGGCTAATGTAAGCACAGGTTCTCTGAGGAACGAATTCTGACAATTCGTGACCGCAGTAAGTGATTTTCCCAGTTACCTGTTTATTGTACCATGATATCAAGAAGTGCAACAAATCGATGTAGATATGTATACAAATAAATTTGTGCAAGATACATATTTAATTTATATGAGAGAGAGAGAGAGAGAGAGAGAGAGAGAGAGAGAGAGAGAGAGAGACCCTTAGCTGTTTGTCGAGTTTCCCTGCAAGAGCAAGCAGAAGGGTTGTTTTCCCTGAACCTGGAGGTCCAAGAAGCAGTGTCATCCTGAAAATAAATAAACAAAAACACAACCACAAAATCCTTCAATGTTCATTAAAATATGAGCATCCAACAGTGTCTTCGCACACCAGATATCTCAAAAGACCACAATAATTCATGGGCATTCCAGCTTTTTTGCATCAAGTCTTCATGTGGTGTCTTTCATTGTTATTGACAAGGGTCTAGACTGACTTTGGTTGAAAGGAAGGCGAAGCCCTTTATTGGCATTTGTTAGCCCATCCAAAAAATCATACGAACAGATAGAAGGAAACTTCAACAGTCTTCTTAGGTAGGAAAAATCAAATGATTCTGCCTGAATACAGAACAAAACTAGTTATGGGGGATCTTCCTTCCTGAAACTACCCATATCAACATCAATGCTTATGTGCAGAAGATATCCTTTGACTGACTCAATTCCTCAGAAGCATGAGAGTCGTCCACTTTCTTTCTTTTCAAAATTTGAAAAGATGAACCATGAATCTCAATGGATGTTCTTACAGCTTGTGAGCCGATAACGAAACTCTCTTCTAACTAAAGACATAAAAATCAAGCTTCATGTGACCAAAGGCCAATGAAGGGAAGATGCACTACTTATTCAAATTAGGCTTTCTGTAGCTCTACATTAACCTGAAATTGCACAGATCATATGGATGGCCACAAACATGGTCTTTTGGAATCATGAATTTGATCACCATGCTACAATTGTTTCCTCTAGTTGCACATTCAAATGAATTAAGAACATCCTGTTAACAGTTTTCATGATCTCATCCATATTATTTTGAGCAAGGTCACATTATGGATTTGCTAAAAAAATCCATTGATGATGGCTTGATGTTTAGTTCATTAGACTGGTTGCCATTATCTCGCGGTTTATTTTCACATCCAGGTCTAGAGTCAGTAATTTATGAACTAGGACAGCATTTTAGGACCCATCAATGAGGAGGTCTGAATCTATGGAGATCACCTTTCTTGGGTCATCTCTTTAGCTCTGAGACTCGAAAGATTAACTCAATGTACAGAATACTAGATTCTCAGCTGTCTTTGCCAATTTGTCAGGAGAGTAATTGAAATCTATATAACTCATTAACGCTTTTGGACAATGCTAGAAAGATCCTCGCCAAAATTTCCGCTGGGAATATCTCTACATCTTTAGTGAAAGCAAAAGCAACCAAGTCGCTGATATCTTCACAAATCTACATTGAAAATCTTCTATGTAGATTTTGTACACGCTTCAGCAGCTTCCTTTTGATAATTGTTTTTTGTAGGATCACATCATATGCGTCACCGTCACACATCTAAGTTTATTATTTGCATATCTAGCATAAAGGAAGGCCATATGACGTCAATCTATCACCTGATGTTTCCAAAGAGAAGCAATCAATATACTCAACAGCTGGAATTCTAATCAATCTCTCTGTTATTACTTCATTTGGAGTTTACTTAGCTATATATAGCCGTGAGATGTGCTTTATATTGATCTGATAGTCGTCGAGTTTTCTTTTGACAAGAAGACCATGGGCAATGTCCTCGGTTACTTAATTTTTTTCTTTTTTTGAAAAGCAACATTTTTTGGAAAGTAAATTTTTTTTGGATGGTAAGAAGGTAAACATTTTTGTTAAATGTTTTACTACCAAAATATATTACGTTCCAAAAAAAAATTGAAATATGTGTGCGTGTGCATGTGTGTGTGACGTGGTAAACATTAATTCCTTCATGGAAAAGGAAAAATTAACTAAACATACCTGGAGGGTTTCAACATTCCAGTCACATCACGAAGTATCTTGTTATCCTTTTCTTTGACGGAGAAAGCCGAACCAGTCCAAGAATTCCCTGTTGAGAAATAAAACAAAATAAAGTTGAAATGAAGAGTACAAATCATTGCCATAACCTACTCAGTGTCGGCTTTATGAATCCGGTTTCACCGAGATGAAGAACATATACAAAAGGTAAGTAGATTATCACTATAAAATTAAGCTTTTCTTTTCTTTTTTACTATCAAATAAATGAAATTACAGAAAGGGACACAATAGGGTCCATGGTAACATAATTACGAAATTGATACCAGATTATAGCATTCCACTCTCCCATGGTTTGCAAGCTTGTCTGCCACTAAATTGCCTTCTCCATCACTAATTCAGCATTGGATGTGACAGACTGAAAACAACCAAACCATTACGAGCTACCACTTCCAACAACAGATATCAAAAGAGTCCTTTTCTTTTCAAACGCCCTTAAACTAGTGCGGCCTTTTCAAACCATCGAGCTTTGTTTCTATAAATGCAACAATCTAAAATTAATTGACCACCATTTGATCTTTGTTCTACAATAAATCCACTTAGTTCAATTATCAAAGTAAAAAAGAGGAAACAAAAGGCTGACTTGGGTTCCTCTTGATTCATTGTGAATCACCACCATGCAGGTAGCTGGTGAATCCATACATTTACATCTGATCAATCCTACTGTGGATGGTCCACAGTCGAAAGATCACACCAATCAGGCCACCTAATAGTCAATGGTACACATTCAAACTTGAGAACTCCACTACTTGGGATCCTCCAATTAGTGTACCACATGACCGGTGAGTGGTAAAAAATAAATTTCGATCCACTGCGACAAACAGGAAAGCTCCTCTAACAATTACTTGCTACAAAAGAATATTACATGAAAATTAATTAGGAAAATAACCAACCTCTATAGTGTTCATCGTGGCGTTAAGTAAAGTAGGAAGTGCCCTACTCCCAACGTATGCGTCGGCCTCTACTGATAAATGCTCGAATCGAACTTCAATCTTAGGTATTTCAATTCCAACCCTGTTCAAATAATTCAGTAAATTAAACAATTCTCTCCACTAAAACAGAGAAAAAAGAAACAAATTCTAATAAAGATTATGGAAAAAATAAAATAAAATAAAGAAGTTAACATCATCTATTGATAGATAACACTTCCCTTCTGCTTTTGGTAATACAAAAGTAGTGATTTGTACAATTGTTGCATGATTTTATTAACAAAAGTAGTAATTAACAATGGTAGGTGGGAATCTTAAAGACATTTTAAAATTGATTTCTTAAAGTTCGATGAGAGAGAGAGAGAGAGAGAGAGAGAGAGAGAGAGAGTTCAATAATGGATGGAGGGAAAAAAATCGATAGTTTGGAGAATTAACATCCCCTATGTGAATTGGGTTCTTCTAAAACAGTGTACTTGATCCAAAACTGTGCATGCGAGATATGTAGAGTGTAGACAAAATCTGGACCATTCATCAGGCAGGCTCTGTCATATAGGCTCTAAAACCTTGAAAATCATAATTAATGGACAATCCTAACCGTTGGATCAGTGGCCTACAAATGGAAACCACAAGGTTTAACAGAAAAGGTAAGTTTGGAGAGGGCGGAGATTGGGGACTACCCCCACCAGGACCTAACTAGAAAACTCTGTGGAGCCCACCGTGATATATGTGTTTTATCCAAGCCGTCCATCCCGTCCATCCCGTCTATGTTTTCCCTTCGTCCAGGTCTATGTGACATTATGAACAGGCTGGATGGCAAATAAACATTACGGTGGACCCTATGAAGGTTTCAACGGTTGGGATCATTGTCATCATTGATTCCTGTGGTGTGGTCCACTCGGGGCTTCGATCTGCCTACTTTTTTGGGCTCACGCCCTAAAATGATATTTCAAAATGGATGGACGGCTTGGATAAAACATATATGTCACCGTGGACCCCACAGAACCCTGACAAAACCGTTTGGAGAATGCCTTCTCTCAAACCCAAGGGAGATGATATGGTACATCCGGACTGAATACGGTAGAGCCACCTCTTCACAAGATACATGACAGGGTGATGTATTGATCAGGTCCACCCATAAATGTTACGTGTCAAGGTGAGATAATCCTGCCCATTAATTTTTCTACACTTTATCCCACTGCATTTTTTACCCTTAAAACTGTTTTTGTTTTCCACCGTTATTAGAATGGCCACAGATCATATGGATTGGATTGTCTAATAGGTATCATTTTTGAGACATAAATCATCAATGCCAGGGCCTTGCATGTGGACGGATCCGATCTAAACATAACCCTGCCACGTGTACGGTAGACAGATGACTCTACCCTATTCCCATGCTTCCTGGTCCACCCGTAATATCCAGTAGAGTTATTTCAGAGCGGATTACCTGTGACCCCGGGCACAGAGATATCTCTGTGCCCGTGCCTGTGTGGGGTCCATAGAGATGTTATTGAAAAATCCAATTCGTCCATCTGTTTTTAAAGATCACAATAGGTCAGTATTATAAAAATAAAGCAGATCCAAAACTCAGGTGGGCCATACTAACAAAACAGTGGGAACATCAACGTCCACCATTGAAACCTTTCTGAAGCTTACCATGATGTTTATATTCCATCCAAACCGTTCATAGAATTATTACCAATCAGATAAACTCTAGGAACAAATATCATCCGGATACAAAACTTCTGTGACCGTCAGGCGTTCAATCCCTACTGTTTCGTGCGGTATGGCCCACATGAGTTTTGGATCTTCCTGATATTTTCATTCCTGTCCTATTGTGATCTTTAAAAACAGATGGACGGAGTGGATTTTTCAAGAACATTTCTTTCTGTGGACCCCACACAGGCACGGGCACAGAGATATCTCTGTGCCCGGGGTCACAGGCAATCCGCTCTCGAGTTATTTTGGGAAAGGCAGGAAAATAAATAACCTCCCAATTTAGGCATGTGGGGTCCATTCAGTAAGCAAGCCCATCACATTTACGACGTGCATGGTATCTGTATCCATCAAAGACCCAAGACTTTATGAGAAAAAGGAGAAATCCTGACAACGGACAACGAGAACTCAAGCAATAAGGGCGCGTTTGGATGCCTTAATAAATAATTCTAGGGATAATTGTAAAAACTTCCCCTATAGTTGCTAATAATTCCTAACACCCCCTTCTAGTTTGGTTTATTGTATTCACCTCCCCTGCGTTTTCAGATTCGATGCAGATTCCTCGCAGAGTCAACAGCACCTATCTTTAGAGAATTGACCGTTTTACCCTTATCTCAGAGGTAACTAGTTGAGATTCATGGATTTACCATAGTGCATGTTTGTTATCCAAACCGTTCAATACCGTCAATCTACTATGAAAATGGGAAACCCAACAAATCAGGTTAATTCAACAATCAGGTGGTCCACCGCAGAGGTTTTTGGATGGGTGTGGTTTGCCTATGATTGGATAAGATAATTCTTTTGGCATCTAGTATTTATGGTTGAGGATCCGATCTTCTGGTCGGCTTGCATACCATTTATGCATAAGGGTGGCCCCACATGTGGGAAAACCAACTGGAGGGTATTTTTGTCATTCGGTGCAGATTCTTCTCACGTTGCTAAATCAGGGAGCTGCTCTCAATAATCTAAACTATATGGAGTTATTTACCATTATCAGAAATCAGAGGGTAGGCTTTTGCAATTATTCCACCCATTAAAACGAAAATGAAGGGTGAGAATATCAAGCTACCCAAGAAAACAGTGGGAATACGACTTTGCAACTGCCCATGCCAAGACCCACATCTAACAAATTGGGATGCAAGTGCAAGATCCGGCTCGTTTATCAGGTGGGCCACAGATCACAGAGAGGTTCAGTTGTCAGGTGGTCCACACATAGAAGAAAAAAATGGACAGTTAGAAAAGTCAACCCAATGTTTCCCATACAAAGTACCTGCATGGCCAGCCAGATTTTTGGGCCATGGTTGCTTGTAGCCCACTTCCCACATGATTAGACAGGCCCACTAGCACACATGCCTGCCACTTTGGGACATTTGGGAGTTGTCTTGCCACTCACACGTAGAATGGAGCTTTTGTTACCCCATCAGACCATACAATCTGGGGCCCACTTTTGTTGGTGCGAATCATTCATCTGGCAGTACCCTGCCCAATATGGACCCTTGGTTGTAAATGCATGCCCATCTTTTCCAGATGATCATGATCCATCAGGACATGGCCCATCCAATGGCGTGGCCCACCACATCAACGGCTTAGATTATCATATGGTGGGCCCCACCTTCACCACCATTTTCCGTCCATCTGATGTACACCTCGACAACAAAAAATATAACTGCTCCAGTCTCGAACAGAGTAGACGACTGATGGTTGGTGACACGCGTCTTCATTTATGACAAGTGGGGCCCATCTTTAGATAATCCAGGCCGTTGGTCTGTTGTATCTAATTGTTCCCAACACAACGATCTTAGCCTTTTGAGTTTAGGAGGAAAGATGAACGGTTGAGAAGAGAAAAGTTCTCAAGATTCAACACGTGGTCCATCCATGGTGGGGGTCAACAGACAAAGGGTCTCGATTTCTGAAACACGGGCACCACGTGTCAGAAGCGAACGTAATCAATCCAGCGTGGAAGAAGCAGAAGAAGATCGTAACACATTCGATTCGAGTTTCAGACTCACCTGTCGACTCGGTCCCTGAGTCGATGCAGGAATCGATCGTTGTCCTCCTCAACGATCTTGAGGATGCTGTCCATGAGCAGCTTCTTGTCCTGGAGACCGAGGTTGGTAATATCGACCTCCTCCTCGACCATCTTCCCGTCATCGCCCACCTGCTTAAGGATCCCTCTCCGCAAACGATCGTACGTCGGCAGCTTCTCCAGCGCTGCCCACCTCAGATCCTCCTCGTCGTCAACCCCCACCTCCGATGTGCTCCGACGGAAAACGTCAGCCGGATTGGCCCAAACCTCCCGGAAGCTCGCCGACGCTCCCCGGAAGCTCGCTGACGCCCACGACCGCCGGCTGCTGCTCGACCGCGCCAGGTCGTCTGCCGCCATTGCCGCCGCCGCCATCGCCGGAAACCGCTCAGAAGCCTCGTCTCACTACCGACCTGACAGAATTCCGCTGGAGACGTCGAGCTGGCCAGGAAGAGAACTTAGTGCACTCGACGGAAAATCCGCCGGAGCTGCTGATCTACCGAATTTCCACGGGAAATGCAATTTCCGGCTGTGGAAATGGCTGGAATGTCGAAGGGAGAGCAGATCCAGGCCCCATTAGAAAACACGAGTTTGCCGAAATTGTCGCTGGAGATGTCAGTTTCCCGGTGGTGTTGCCGGAGACGGATCTACGTCTCTGGAATCTGAGCCTCCGGTCACTTTTCTTTGGCGGGAAAAGCTGCAAGAGATTCTGTCGCTCTCTCTCTCTTAAAAGTCTGGAAAGTTCCGCAGCTGATGAAATTTTCTACAGAAAAATCACGTCCGTCGAGGAATGAAAGGCGGCAAATCTCAGCCGTCGAATTCTCTTTTGTCTTGCTGGAACCTCTCCAACGTTTCAGAACTCTCTTCTATTGGAGAAAAAGGAAAAGTTTCATGAGAGAGAGTTAAGGAGCGAAAGGCTTGTGAGAGGAAATCTCGGCCGTCGATTCTATTTTCTCTCTCGATAGATATTCTTCAACGGCTCAGAGCTCTCTCATTTATAAGAGAACGAAGAGCTTTTTGAGAGAGAGAGAGGGGGTGTGGAAGAAGGGTCAATCGAATATCGAAAGCTGGAGAGAAATTTTAAAGGGAGAAGGCTTCGTAGGAGAGTTACATGGGAGAGAGTTTGTTTCTTCTCTGTCGCGACTAAGATTCCATGGTGTATCGACGCTTATTGGGGCCCACATGCTGAGTGGTCCCATGATCAGAACCGTCCGGTTCTGACCCTATGTACGATAAACAGTAGAAACTTACGTTGAATTGATTGTGATCATCACTATCTGTAGATTAAGTAAAGAACAAGGGAAGTAAGATTTTCGATGGTTCAAATTAAACTATAAAAATCAAAGGTTAGGATCATCATTGAAGAGTGAAAATTGGATAATTGATTTTTTATGTTAGGCAAGTGAATAAGAACAGTTCAAATGATTTGATCATTTACGAATGTGACCCTAATGGGTGCCGATACACTATGGTTTCTCTGTCGCGACAGAGGAAAAAGAACTCTACGAGAAATGACGATCTCCTATCGGTACACGTGCATGTTGCTGACGTTCAAGATTCTCTACATTTGGGTCCAGTGATTTCGTGATCGAAACCGTTGATTTGATGGGGTCCATAATCGATGAACGAAATTAAGGATACCTTCCAGATTGGGAGGTAGGTACGAAACCTGCAACAAGTGGCCAGCCAATAAACGGTAGAGAGAGAAAAGGCAGCAACGGTTTGGATTCGATTGAAAACAACTGCCATACACTGAAATGCTAGAAGATTTTTAGCCAAGAAGATTCGCACGAAAAACCCAATCAAAGGTATGGCCCACAGGCAACGATTTGTATGGGCCCCACATGCACGAGATCAGCAAATCACGCGTACGCTGATGAATTTTAATCCACAAATGAAAAAGAGGCTGCATCCAATACAAAGCGTTGTACGAACATGAAACGGTTCAAAGCTCTTATCTACCGCTGGATTTAAATCCAACGGTCTGCATCTTATCCACTAAAGAGGTGTACTGTGCTGCTCGGTAAGCTGAAAAATTATGTATGAAAATTAATTTAAGTACTGAAAACTTAAAGTACTGAATTTAAGTACTTATAAGAACTGAAAATCTATTTGGTAATTTATCCGAAAACTACCATTGAAAACTTACCACGGCCACAAAAATTTCACATCAAGCTAATATTTGTGTTTTCCATTAATCCAGGTCTTTGTGTTATGATGAACAGGGTTGATGGTAAATAAGCATCATGGTGGGCCCTAGTAAGGTTTCAATGGTGGGCATCATTGTCCCCATTGCTTTCATTGGTGTGGTCCACCTGAGGTTTGGACCTGTCTCATTTTTGGGCTCATGCCTTAAAATCATCTCTCCAAATGGATAAACTATGTAGATATAATACATACATTATGTTGGGGCTTATAGAATTTGGTGACTTCAAGTATTTGCGAGGGGTGGTTTCATGGATGGGAAATTAAACAAAGATGGGTAATCTTGTCATTTTTAAATGTTAATAGGGATACTTTTGTCAATTTTTATCTAAAAATTTAAAGAGAAACCACTTACCGCATTTAGCTATAAGCTCTAAGTCAAGTTGGTATGACTTAAAATAATCCACTTAATTTAAGTGATTTTTCCAATTAAGCACTTAAATTTTTTTAGTTACCAAATTGTCCGAATTACTAAAATCACTGAAAATATCATTTTTCAGTGATAAGTCGTGCAATTAAGTTTTACCAAACGCATAGTCATTTAAAATTATGGATTAGAGTACCCCACAATCCCTTAAGTGCGTGTAGCCTACACCTCCGCCAAAAAGTCTACGCACAATATCCTTAGGAAATCCGTGCCCTACAAACCTCTGTGGGTCCCACCATGATCTGTGTGTGAAATCCTCTCTGTCCATCGTTTGAGCAAGATCAACCTATGATGTCCTACTATAGTCATGCAGATTGAAAGATAAAGTGGGCCACACCACTAGAAAAAAGTGAGGATGTGATGTGGACTGTTAAAATGTACTTTGGACTCACTGAAGTTTTGGATGAGACTTATTTTTTGTTTTTCCCTTCATTCTGCTGAGACCCCCCTAATGAACGCTTTGGATGGAATTTAAACTTAATGGTGGGCCCATGAAGGATTCAACGATGGGTATTCCAAAACCCACCGTTTCTAGTGTTGTGCCCACTAAAGCTTCCATTTTGCTTGATTTTTGCAAAGAAGGGTTCAAATGAGTATTAAAAATTATAAATAATTAGAAACTAATACTAAAGATGATGAACGGATCGAGTGAATGTTACATCAAGATCATGGTAGGGCCAACCGAGAATTCTACTTGTGTTTTACCTCATTTATCACAATTTCCTTCATTAGAGAGGTTTGTTGGAATGCATTCCTACTTTTTGCAATATGATAAATTATTGTAATTGGGGTTTTCTTAATGATCCAAACCGTTGATTTGTTAAGGTTCCCCTTGGATGGAGGATGCTTAAAAGAATTATCAGATTGAGAATTTCAACCCTTGGATTACACAAAGTTTGTGAAGCCCGTACATTTTCAAAGTAAAAGAGACAAATTTTAAATTTAATGGCTGAAATGGTCCAATTTAAGTGATTTTATTTATTGTGTATACCACCTAAGTACTAGAGACTCATCGAATAACGGCTTGGATTATTAAAAGATGATCCATAATCGAAGTCTAAAGTTACATCCACGCCTTTGGGATAGTGGTAGATTGAGTGAAGATAACCTTGTCTCAACACTTAGGTCTTAGTATTGATTCCCAACATGGGGGTGGCTAACATTGCAGTGTGGGCGTCTATACTAATAGTGGGATGTGTCTACTTGTTATACCCTGATTCTCCCATCCCTGGTAGGAGCCAATCATAAATGGACACGTTGGTTTGTATGGTTTTGCAAATTAAAGTAAGTAGCCGTGAGATAGATAAAGCCACAACAAAGTTTGTAGTAACACAGTTGGCATCGGTCTATGATGCCACGTCACTAGAGTGGACGAGTTAACGTGCTTGGGTCAGCAAGCGATTACAGCAAAGGTAATGGGCGAAGAAGAATCCGAAAGGGCAAGTCATGCTAGATAAACGGTTAAAAAGTATGAGGCATGAGACGAAGAAATATTATAAATAACGAAGAAGATCCACAGGGAACGAGGTCTAGCACCAACCAAATAAAATCAACATTTCAATTTCAAGCTTATCATGTTCCTTATCCTTTTATTTGCGTTCCTTAGTGTAATCAACTTCTTTACTTAGCATAATTGCACTGTTTATGTTCTGTAGTATAAGCCTTGAAGTTACATTTTATAGCAGGAAATCTGTAGCAAGAACTTTCTAGCCAGTAAAAAAGTTTCTTTTTTCCAATCATGTTTTCAACTGGTAAAGAAGACTCAAAGATCGTCCAGCATGGCTGATTGTAAGTTTTTCCTTTACTTCGTTAATTTTACATTGTAAGAAGTCCTTTTGTTCGGAAGGCAAATGTAGAATCCACTTTTGGAGGACGAACCCCACCCTCTAAACATCGCTTGATTATATGTTTAACAATTGAGCGAGTGGTTGAATAGGCAACCTATCGATCTTCACAAATCTCGGTCATATACGGTCGATTAGGACGTATTTACCTATCTTGGCGCTCAGGGTCATTGTTGTTCGGTTGTAATCGAGCAGCACAATCGGTTTTGGCACGCCCGCATACACATCACACGGGTGGACGAAGAATAGTGAGCAACATTTTTTTGGCACGCCCGGTGGGACACTATTAGTACACTATGTGTAGTTTATGAGTAGAAGAAGTAATCAAATTGTTGGGGCCAAACCAGAAGATCCTACTATTCAACAACTAGTTGTTGAATCGGAGGTAGAGGCAGCCCCTGATCTTGATATGAATATGGACTTAGTAAGCCCGACTAACCAGGCTATGGGATCTGCTTCTCGAACCACTTTGTTGGACGAGGTTACAGCTGGTCTTAAAAGAAGTAAAAATATCTGTACAACAAAATCAAGAACAAGGGAGATCTCAGGTAGAAATGATAAACGTTCAGGCCAAGCATCTCCATGTGCAAACGGACAGCTTGAATAGATGGATAACTCATCAAACCAAGGCTATGCATCATCTGATGAATGTTGTCACTGAAAGGACAACTGTGCCAGTTCCATATAATGAAGGGAGTTCAGTTAATAATAAAGCACAACCACCTCCAGTTCCACCATTGTAACGAACTATGTCGGTTTATCCAGCTCCAAATATAAGTAATACTGGGCCGATGTTTAACTTTAGACGGCCCGATGTGAGGAACTTTACGCCTGAGATAAAAAACCACAGAATGCCTGGTGGACAACCATTTCATTAGCACCCTAGGAATCCGTTGTTTCATGAAGGATAGAATCGTGGAATGCCTGAGCCACCACCTGTTCCTGAACCTCAACGAGTGGACCGCGATCACATTGTCTAGTTAGTTCAAGAAGTAGCCGGCCAAATTTTGGGCCGTAATATTATTCCAATTTACCATAAACCATATCCAGAATGGATCGATCGACAATATCCACTACACAGGAACTATCGCCCAAATTTCGCATTGTTCTCGGGTGATGCCCGACAATCAACTATTGAACATGTTCGACAATTTACCATGCAATGTGGTGAACTCGCCAATAATGACTATTATAAGTTGTAATTGTTCGATCATTCATTAACAGCTGCTGCGTTCACATGGTATTGTAATTTATTGCCAAACTCGATTCATACTTGGCAAGAATTAGAAGAAAAATTTCATGCCCAATTCTTTTCTAAAGATAAGGAGATGACCATGGTCGATTTAGCGAGACTTCACCAATTGTCAGGAGAATTATGTGAAAGTTATATTGCCCGATTCAAAAGGACAAAGAGTAGATGTAAAATAGTTACACCTGAGTCAGAATTTATGTAACTTGTACAAGATGAGTTAAAATTTAAACTTCGCAAAAAGTTCATTGGAGTTGAATTTATAGACTTGTACGATTTGACTCAAAATGTCTTTAGATATGAGAAACTCTTACAAGAGGAATCTAAGTAAAAGAACGCGTCAATTGTGATATATTATTATGATTCCAATTACGAGGTTGCCATTGCTGAAGTGGTAGCTAAGAAACCACTAGTATGTTCTGCCTTGATTAAGGCCGAAAAACTGATATCGGCCACACAGAAGGCCTAAAAATATTCACTTTTGACATTACATGGTTTGATGAAATATTTGAAATATTGTTAGCTGAAAAATTTATTAAGGTTTTTATCAATCATAGGATACCTACTGTAGAAGAATTAAAGAAAGTTACATATTGCAAATGGCATGGAACTCGAAATCATACCACTAACTAATATGTTGTTTTCAGAAATGTCATTCAATAAAACATTGATAAAGGTTTGTTGAAATTCTGACAAAATGAGGAAGAGGCAATGCTGATCGATATTGATCATTTCTCGCCAGTGTTGGGAGCAAATACAGTTACAACTGATCTTTGGAGAATTGATCGACCGCGACGAAAAAAAGATCTAAATTATGATGAATGAATTTCACGACGGTCAAGGTCACGACCTCGTCGGGAATACAAAGACTCAGAGATGGCAGCTAAGAGGTAGGCCGCTTGAAAGTTATGATTCACAAATATGTATTCATTGTGCCAGGAAGCTGCAAAGGCCTGCTCATGCTGAACCTGAACGGGATAATGATAGATGTGTGAGAATGAACGGTGATGAAGCTGGATCGTCACGACGAGTACATTGACAGTCGCAACAACTAGTGGATAGACCAAGAATGGTCAAATCTCCGTTGGTGCAAATAGAAGAATAAAAAAGAGTAAGGCACCGCAAATTTCCCTCTGTCCTGAAAAGGATGACACGCTTACAAAAACGTTGATGGCAGCGGCGTCGAGCGACCAAAAAAGGAAAACGATCTCGCATGATGAAGTTCCTCAAGAAGGGTCCATGAATGAACCTTTAATTTGGAACAACTTATAGTATCAAGACGATGAAACAATTGTTAATGTGGTCAATATGGTTATGGGATCATTTGTAGGAGATTGTACAAGAGAAGATTCAGTAAGTGCAGAACATTATCTGGACAAAAACTTCGTCAACTTTATAAATGCTGAAGGGCATGAGGATTCGCTAGAAAACTTTAATGAAGAATGTATGGAGAATGATGATTTTTTTATTGAAGAACTTCTCGCCACTGTCAGGGAAAGAAGCCTCGTCTGTTCAGGAAAAGATAGTCAGCCCAGAGACATCACGGCCGATGACTAATCATAAGAAATAGGTTGAACCAGAAACACTTGGGGGAGCAATGTTCCAGTGCGTAAATTGTGTTTGGAACGTTGCCACCTGTAATGTTTGACTGTAACATGGTATTAACCCTTCATTTCGATTTTCAAGTAAAATCATCCCAACAGAATGGGATGCTAGGTGATGTTGAAGAATTAGGTCCTCCCATTGTAATCCAGCATGCATCTGGCCTCGTATCGAAAATGATCGCAAGCACAATAGAGGGGAGCTCGAATCCGTTACAACTGCTAAACACCGTCACTGTACAACTAGGTACGTTGGCTGAAAAAGCCATGATTGAGAAGCCTACTGAGCTCTCAATATGACTCAACATCATAAGCCATTATATATCAGCTCATCTCGAGGGTTGCCCAGTCATTAGGATTCTTGTTGATAATGGGACAGCAGTCAATCATCTTCCTATAAGAATGATGTCCCAGTTGTGAAAATCCTCAGCCGATCTTATACCTTCTGATATAACTGTTCTGATATAACTGTTAGTAACTTTGATGGTGGAGTTACTAACACTCATGTGGAATATTACCAATCGATTTAATAGTTGGAACTAAAAAGGCGTTAGCTGCCTTTTTTGTGGTCGATATTTTCTCCAGGTACAATGCATTGTTAGGTAGAGATTAGATTCATTTTTTGAGTGTATTCCTTCTTCTTTAAATCAGTTCATCGTATTTTGAAATCAAGATAGGGTCGAGTTAGTCCTAGTTGATAACAAGCCCTTCTTGGCAACATAAAATGCCAATGAGGCTTATTATTATGGGGAAGAAGTTGGGATGATCCGATTTATTGGAAGAAATAAATTTGGACGCCCTATTGGAATGTCGATAGAAAAAACCCCAGAAAGCATTGTGCAAGACATAACTTCAGTATTTTGTCTTGATAATGATTGATCGATGGATATAGTTCCTTATCGGCCGACGTTGAAGTGCATCATTGAAAAAATTTCATGAATTATATGACGACAAAAGAAATAGATATGGCCGACAAAGGAAATAGATACGTTGAAGTGCAATTATGAAGATAGTTGTTTTGTGAATTTGGCTGAAGTGGTTATACCGGCTGATGTACGTAGTTGCAGATGATAAATTTTTTTTTGAATGATTTAAAGAATGCCCCTGATAAACTTGATGATTCCTAAGCTCAAGTGCAGTATCCATTGGTTGAAGTAAATCTATGGATAGAGCAGGACTTTAGGCCAACTTTTGTTAGTGGACTTTGGCACCACAGGTCCAGGTTGAGTTAATCGATTTGCTTAAAGAGTTTGCCGATTGTCTTGCATTGAATTATCATGAGATGCCGGGATTAGACCGAAGTCTCGTAGAGCACAGGTTGCCGACTAAGGAGGGATTTCGGCCGCATAAGCAACTACCTAAGCATATGACAGCCAAAGTAACTTAGAAGACAAAGAAGAAATCGAGCGACTACTTAAGGCTGAGTTCATCAAGCCCGTTAAGTATGCCGAGTGGATTTCAAATGTGGTCCCGATAATTAAAAATAATGATAAGCTTCGAGTATGTATTGATTTTAGAAATTTAAATTTAACAACTCCAAAAAATGAATACCCGATGCCAATTGCAAACCAGTTGATCGATCGCGTGACCGGCCATCAAGTTATTTCCTTCATGGATAGCCACTCAGGATATAATCAAATATATATTGTAGCGAACGATGTTCTAAAAATAGCCTTCGATGTCCTGGTCCGTTAAGCACGTTTTATTGGGTAGTTTTGCCTTTTAGGTTAAAGAATGCTGGAGCTACTTACTAAAGAGCTATGAATGTAATTTTTCATGACATAATCGGTCAGTTCATGGAAGTTTATGTTGACGATATTGTAATAAAATTGACTGATCTCGGGGAACATTTTGTGCACTTATGCAGATCGTTCACGCGTATGAGGGCTCATAAATTGAAAACGAATCATCGTAAATGTGCTTTTGGCGTATTGACAAAAAATTTCCTCGGATTTCTTATGCATCAGTGAGGTATTGAGATCGATAAGAACAAAGCGTGAACTATCATCAACGCTTAGACACCAAGGAATAAAAAAGAGCTACAATGTTTTTTTAGTTAAGGTAACTTCATGAGACATTTTATTTCTAATTGTGCAAGGAAGACTAACATTTTTTCTCCTCTAATTAGATTAAAACAGGGTGATGAGTTCAGGTGGGAGGCCGAACATCAGCAGACTTTCGAAAAGATTAAGGAGTATTTGATGAAGCCACTAGTATTAATGCCACCTGTCTAGGGATGGTTGCTAAAATTGTATATAGCGGATTCCATGGAGTCAATTGGAGGCCTGCTAGTCCAAGAAGATGATGATAAAAAGAGTGAGTTGTCTACTATTTAAGTCAGACGCTGCTTGATGTTGAAAGGCGATATTCTGCTATCGAAAAGTTGTGTTTATCTTTGTATTTTTTAGCCACAAATTGAGACAATATTTGTTGGCTGAAAGTGTTTCTGTACTTGCCTTGACTGATGTAGTAAAATATACGCTTGATCGGCCCATCCTTAGTGGACGAATTGGCAAGTGGATGTTTGCGTTGTCTAAGTTTGAATTGAAATATGTATCTCAAAAGGCTGTCAAAGGGCAAGCGATCATTAACTTTTTAGCTGATCATCCTTCAGATTTGGAAAACCAACTCTCTCCCCAAGTGCTTGATTTATAGCACGTGTATTTGACTACTTGGAAACTAATATTTGATGGGTCTCGATCTGATAAGGTTGCCGAGGCTGGGATCGTTTTAATTGCCCCTAATGGCAACATACATGAGTTTACTTTTCAGCTAGAATTTAAATGCACCAATAATCAAGCCGAATATGAAGCCATGATAATTAGATTAGAGTTATTAATGGAATTTGACGTTCGGAACATTATGGTTATTGAAAATTCACAGTTGGTGATTAACCAAATCACCGAGCGATTCAAGTGTACTAGCCCATCGTTGTTATCTTATTATGCTTTGGCTATACAAATGCTTGATAATTTCGATGAAGTGAAACCTATGCACATAACACAGGAGCATAATGTCGATGGCAATGAAATGGCTCAAATGGTCGCAGGATTGGAGACTTTGTATGGAACAAATGTTTGAGCAATTACGGTTTGAAATAGGCCATTGCCATCTGTTTTCGATCGAGAAGTCACTATGAAAATATTCCAGGTTGAATTAGATGAAGATGATTGGCGAGCTCCTATTATGGGTTACCTCCAAAGCCCACGCATGAAAGTCGGACGTGATATTAGGAGATCGGCCATCCATTATGTCATGGTTGATGGTGACCTATACCGAAAATGGGTCAATGGAGTATTGTTTAAATGTCTAGGAAAAAGGGAGTTCATGACAACAATGAGAGAAGTCCACGAAGGGATATGCGGCGCACATCAAGCCGAAAGGAAAATGAGGCTGATTTTGAGGTGTTATGGATACTTTTGGCAAAAAAATGGTGATTGATTGTGATCAATATGCCAAAGGCTGTGAAGAATGTTAGAAAGTTGGACCGATACAACATGTGGTCGTGGCCAAAATGCATGCAATAGTTAAACCATGGCCATTTCGACGATAGACGATTGATTTAATCGAAATGATTCAACCGACGTCTTTGAATTTGGACAATTATATCATCGTGGCCACCGATTATTTCATGAAGTGGGTTGAGGCTAAGCCAATGAAAGGAGTTGGTCACAGAGAAATTATTAGTTTCATTGAAGGATGATCCATATTTGAAGGCTAAAGTTACATCCAAACCTTTGAGACAGTGGTAGACTGAGTGAAGATAACCTCATCTTAACATTGAGGTCTTAGTATCGATTCCCAACGTAGGGGTGACTAACATTGCAGTGTGGGCATCTGTAGTAATAGTGAGATGTGTTTCGCACCCTTGGGATATAGATACATATTGCGTATCGCTAGGGATATATCGGTTGTATCGGGTAATGTATCGCACTTTTTGGGAAACATGGGGAAACATTGAGAAATTGATTAAATTTTTCAATGAAACTTCAGGGATTATTAAAATGGACCTTAATACACACATTTAAATCATAATATGTAAAAAAAAAAGTCCATATAATGGAGTTCCTTTGTAAAAGGATCATAAGTTATGCGCTGTCTAACTAAACTGATGCAACTATTGTTTAAATTGATTCCATAAGATATTTAAATGTAAGAAGACATTAATGAAAATACAACCAATTCATTGACAAAGTAAAACAAGCAAAAGAGTTGAGAAATATACCTATGGATGATGCAACTGACTGGGTATCCTCCAAATGCAGTTTTGACTATTCTAGTTCAACGTAATGCAAGCTATCCTATATGACTTAGATCTATATGGAGACTCAACAAAATAAGACCCTTTCATAGAGTTGATACGCCGGTCAAGTCCTACGATTTTTTAGGGAGGAGAAACTAGAAGAAAATTGAACAAAAAATGGGGGACTCTTGTGCTGCTGGACGATATCGTCAATATTTTGTCGATATCTCGGTCGATGTCGATATATCGCACGATAATGTCGATATTAGCTGATAATATCGGCGATAGACAGGAATCAGTGGTTTTTTTGTTTCTCCAGGGCAGTTTGTATCGTTGACCTCCGATATCGATAGTATCGGCCAATATTATCGATATTACAAACACTGTTTTATACATGTAGGGCCCATTATAATATATGTCACTTATCCATGCCGTCCATCCAGCTTGCGGGCTGATGTTTTAAGGAGCATAAGACACCCAAGCTCTTTGGGGCCCTCCATGTTGTATATGTGAAACTACTCCATTTATCGTGCCAGAACCCTTATTTAAACATGCCAAATATCATCTTGATGATAAAGTCTTTACATTTAGATGGGCCACACCAGTGGAAACAATGTAAAATTGCTCCTAAAACTTCTAAGTTATGTGATGTAGTCCTCTCAAGTATTCAATTATGATGAGTTTTGTATCTCCACTTCATATTAGTGAGTTATACATGATGAACATGTTTGATAATAATGTAGTCCTTTTGATAGATGGTTTCAATCTCAATTTTAAAATAGGCTTATCATAATATTTATCTTGAACATTGGCTGAATTACACCGTCGACTACCATTTTTTAAGTAATGGCATGTCATCTACTATGTGCTTGTCACACATGCAATTCAATTTAAACAGTCCAAATTGCAAGGTGTATGGTGAATATGGATAATAATAATAAAAAATTACAATAATTAAATGGCCTTGAGCATCAAATTGTTAGTTGCCAAATGGCTAGCTAAGATAAACTGGTTAGTAGACTACTTTTTATACCTTTAAGAAAAGATATGTTATCATTAAAGTGACAAATCTCATTCTTGGCAATTTCTCAATATGAGATGTGGCTTGCGTGAGTTTTGAAGTGGTCCAATGGATGTTAACCTAGAGGAGCGCGTGCTCTGAATTTCGATCCGTCATGTTCAATCACATATATTCTCCTTGCTGCCTAGCTAATTGAATTATTCATAAAAAAGAAACCAGTCTAATTGACATATTTATCTTCAATATTGGCCTATTCGAACTATTGATCTTCATTATGAGTTCATTTATACTCTTATCATCTTCAATATAAGTAAAACTAAAGCTTTTATCTTTTATATCGGCCTAACCACTTCAATATCGGAATAAATAGGGTATTTATCTTTATTATTATTCTAATTGAACAGTTTTTAATTATACTTCAACATAGTTCTATGAAATTCGACAGATTTGGGTGAACTTAGACACATTTTGATACTTCTCAATGTACTTCGACAAACTCAAGCAGAATTCAACATAATTTGGCGGACTTGGACACATTTTGACAAATTTCGAAATGGTCCGACAGACTTCACAGTCTACCGAAGTGCATCGTAGTCCATTGGAGCTGGTAAAAGCCCATCGAAGTAAGTCGAAGTCTATTATAGTACGTAGGAGTCCATCTAAGTCTATCGAAGTCAACAGACATAGCAAACATTGACACACTTAGGCATTGTGTTGGACTTCTTCAACTTTGATGCACTTTGACACACTTGGACAATCAAACTAGCTTCCAAAATTCGCCTAAGTCTGTTGATTGTTATTTATTTATTTATTTTCCATATGCATAGTGCATGGTGTTCTCCTTGAGTCTAGACCTGTTCCACAAACAATAGCAATCGGCCATTCCGAGTACATTTTTTTTACCTTTTCTGGTTGGATATTTCACCCCATTTATGCATATAACTTATGTTGGACCCGGCCTTGGTCGACAAAACGTCCACTGTTTCCCGCGGCTTTATAGAGGCAGTGTACATTTCATGTACCGCCGGATATTGATGTTTTCCTTAGCCTGCGTGGTGTCCATGCAAGAGGGGCCACCAATTAGGTGATCCAGACCGTTGAGGTGATACTACATGAGATCTAATGTGGAAATAGGTGATCCAGACCGTTGAGATGATACTAAATGGGATTGGATGGCTAGGTTCTTCCTCTTCTATGAATCTTTGGGCATGCTCATTCTAGCGTGGAGCCTACCCTATCAATGATCTGGATAGCCCGAGCCATGGGGGAGCGGATTGCTTGTGACCCCAGGCATAGAGATATCCCTGTGCCCGGAGCTGTGTGGGGTCCACAGAGATGCCCGTGACAAATCCACTCCATCCATCTGTTTTGAAAGACCACATTAGGACAAGATGCTAAAAATTAGGCAGATCCAAAACCCAGGTGGGCCACACCAACGAAACAGTAGGAACAACAAAGTACATCATCAAAACCTTTCTGGAGCTGACCATGACGTTCTTATGCCATCTAAACCGTTCATAGAATTATTACCACTCAGATAAACTGTAAGAACAAATATTAATCTGGTACAAAACTTCTGTCACCACCTGTCATTCAATCCCTACTGTTTCGTCTGGTATGGCCCATGTAAGTTTTGGATCTGCCTCATTTTTATGATCCTATACTATTGTGGTCTTTCAAAACAGATGGATGGAATGGATTTGTCACGGACATCTCTATGGGCCCCACACAGCCCCGGGGACAGAGACAGGGTCACTGGCGCCAATCCACTCCCGAGCCCACTTGTGGTCACCACGCGCCAACGATGCCTACATTTTTTAAACTGGAATTATATCGTACTTTGGGAGAGCGTGGAGGATCATACGCATGCAAAAGCCGTTTGCCGAGGGAGATGTGCACACAATCTAAGTTACCTAATTTGTGGGGTCCACTCATGATGGGATATCTAGACCGATAGTATTTTAACAAAAGAACGATCCTAACCATTCAAATGATGGTTACTGAGATAAGTAATGGAAATCCAAAATTAATTATCAAATGTCCATCGATTTGAGAAGTTCGGATCGGCCTGATTCTAAATTCATTCGTAAAATGTGTACCCTAGAATTTGGACGGATTAGATTACGAAATTCCTACAACAAGTACGTATGGATGCTTGCGTGTGTATAGTTCACTATATTCTTCCGGAGCACGGTGTTATTTTCCAGAGAGAGAGAGAGAGAGAGAGAGAGAGAGAGAGAGAGATTTTGGCAGATACGAACGAGGATGCGTCCATGCCGTTTGGGACGGCTGAGTACACTTTTATTGGAAGCGGATTGCGTATTGAGTAATAAGTAATAGGCGTAGGGAGTAAACTCTGCGGGGTCCACCATGATTTATGTATTTCATCCACTCCGTTCATCCATTGTAAAATATAATTTTATGCCTTGAGCAAAAGAATGAAACACATAAAAAGCTTAAGTGGACCACACCACAGGAAAAAATCTGAATTGAACCGGTACCGTTGAAAATTTCTTGGGGGCCTCGGAAGCTTTGGATCAAGCTGATAATTGTTTTGTACCTTCATCATTGTCTTTGTGATCTTGTGAACAGTTTGGATGACAAATAAACATCACCGCGAGCCCTAGAAAGGTTTCAACGGTGGAAATCATTATATCTACTGTTTCTTGTGGTATGGTCCACCTGAGTTTTAGATATTCTACAATTTTTGTTTCGACCCCTTAAATGAACTGGAAAATCGGATGGACGGTGTAGATAAACTGGACCCAACTGAGTTTACTCAGTACGATAAGAGCGTACTGAGTAACTCAGGACGCAATCCGATTTCATTTTGTTGTGGTTTTGGGTTCGTCGCGGTTAATCCGTGCCGGTTCATTGCAACTCGACATTACGTGGTGGCTGTATTCCCGGCGTATCTGAACCGTTCGCCCGGTGGGGTCCCGTGGAAATGTTTAAGACTGCAGTGATAAAAACATCCCAGCCATCCCTTCAATAGAATTTGACCCTCATTTACACGGTCAGTTTAAAGGCAGCAGAATCCAATGGACGGGATTCACCAGTAACGCAATTATCCTACTGGTGTGCACATGAGACAGGGCCCACCACATTATACTAATGAGGTTTAATCGCCACAAGCACACTCCACATAATCTACACCTCTACTAAGCACACATGCCAACCCTGCAAGTCTCTGAGTGTGGGAGGCATCTAAGTAGGGAATGGTATTAAGTGGGATTAACATCATTTATTGCACAATGATTACATGTCCGGTAATACCCTGATATTTTCACCATCAAATCCCAAAATCAAATTCTTACTGCAGGAAAAACATTGGATGAAGCAAAATCCCATTAGGTGGACCATGCAATTGTAATCAAATGACCAAATTCCCCGTTGATATCAGTCACTTGTACGTGTATATAAAATCATAGTGTCATGTATGAAGGGCTTATATGGATAGATGGCATGGATAAAACACATGGATTAATGTGGAGCCCACATGTGTGTGGGATTTTGAAATCTATCCGAAATCCTACATGTGATCAAATGCAATTCTATCCCACCTAGTCCCAAGCCTCACATCCTCCCAAAACATAATATAAAATTTGGATAGAATCAAATGTAATTCCATTCCACCTAATTTCATCTAATACCATGCACCAAAATAATATGGGCCACGGCCTCACAGAGTACAAACCTTATGATAGAGTCAGGGCAGTTGGCCACCCAAGTACAGTGCACGCGTGTTGTTGACATTCGTTTAAGGTGGAACCACGTTCTTCACAGCTCATGGACGCGGCTTCGTTGGATCCAGGGAATGCGGTGGTTCCGGGACTGGGGGGCTCACCGTGATGTATGTGTTTTAAATCCACGCTGTTCATCCGTTTTCTCAGCTCATTTTAACCAAAGAACCAAAACATGAAGTAGATTCCAATATCATTAAAAACTTGTTGAGGCCCATAAAATTTTTGGATGAAGCTGATCTGTATTTTCCTTCGTTCAGGTCTGTGTGACCTTATCAACAGGTTCGATGGCAGATAAACGTTACGGTGGGCCTTACAGAGTTTTTAATGGTAGGTGTAACGACCCTAAAATTTCGGTAGGAAAAATTTTCTTTTAGGAGCAAAAATGGGTTTAGCTAAATAAATTTAAGATGATAAAGAAAAGAAAAGCATGGACTGATTGGTTAAAGTCCTCTTAAGCGAGAGGGAAGACCAGGTATCGAGTCCTATCACTAACAAGAATTTAATTTTCTTTTTTTGCTTTAAATACGAATTTTGAAATTCAAAATTAATCTTATCTTATCTCAACCAACCCATCTTATCCGCAACAAATCTCCAACGAACGTCTCTTTAAAAAGAGAAAGAACGAGATGGTTTTCATCCATCGTAAAAGAAAGGAAAGGAAAGGAGAGAAGGAAGGAGGAATAGAGGGATCTTGCGGCTAGATCAAGTAGGTGTTCTTTTTATTTTATTTAAGTAGGCCAGATCCAGCCAATGAACGGGTCGGATCGTCCGTCCGTTCATTGTACTGATCTAGGGACCTTATCTTTATCTTAACCCTTGAATATATGATCACGATTGATGGGGACCATTTGGGTGGGCTAGGAATCGATCTGGATGGGTCATAATGACCATATGGCCAAAATGTACATGGGCCTCAAAATTCAGATCGAATGGACCTTCAGATGGGCCACATCAATTGAATGAATGATAGCCTTTAAAATTTGTTTTGTTATTGTTTTATTTAATTAGTAAATTAATTCTGATAAATTATATTATTCCAAAACATTATTGGGCCACAATGAGGTGGCCGACCCAATGGTCGGACCAGATCTCTCGTAGACCCCACATACACTTTTTAATCGTTATAATAATAATAATAATAATAATAATAATAATATAAAAAAAAAAGAAAAAGAAAAAGAAAAAGGAAAAGTGGCTGGACGTCCAGCGTCTCTGACGCTGGAACGTCCAGTGTTGGACTTTTGACAGGGTGACTTGGGGGCCCCACTCATGGGACCCACCTTGATGTATTTTGTACATCCACTCCGCCCATTTATTTCCCTATTTCATTTTAGGATGGGGGTTCGAATTTGGACCAAAACTGAGGTCCGAATGGGCCACACCATCTGAAACAAACTAATGGTGAAAACTTATAAAATAAAAATAAAATTTAAAAAGGTAGAAATTCTGGGCGTGGACAGCGGTCCACTCATGGACCCCACTGAGATGAAATCAGTAGATCCAAGCCGACCATATGTTTTAGTATAATGTTTTACAGCTTGGGTCCAAAAATCAGATAAATCCGAATCTCAGGTGGCCCACACCACTTAAAATATTAATGATAACAACACACATGGTTGAGGCAGTCCGATTTTGGATTGCTGTCCACTTTTGGGACCCATTTGATGACATTTTAAGAAATCTAATCCGTCCAATATCTTAATAAATAAGTTTTCTAGTTAAGGACCAAAAATGGCCCGTACAGGATATTCCAGTGGGCCATACCAAGATAAACAGTGGGGACAACACCTGTCCACTGGTTAGGAGCTTGTGGGCCCCACTGTGTAGTTTTGAAAAATCCGATCCACCCAATCTCTGGAGTAATGAATTATTAGTCTTGTGACAAAAAATCAGCCCAATCAGAGTTCCAGGTGGGCCATGCCAAGTGAAATAGTGGGGAGGCACGGTATGGATTATCATAAATGGACCATTTTAGGATATCCTACGACAAAATCCTTGCAAAATATAATCAATCATATTTGGTAGTGTACCATTGGGGAACTTGTGACCAAGTATAGGATGACCACCAGTCAAGTGGGCCGTACCATCAGAAAATTGTAAAAGGGGCCATTCCTTTTGGAAACGTGGGTCACAATAATCAAATCTGGACCGTCCATTAAGGAACCAAAGCTCAATAAAGTATAATCCAAATTGAAAATAAGTATATTAAGGTTAGATTGGTGGTTTATAAATATAAATTACATTTATTGTAGATTCAGGACCGATTCTGCTCAGGACGTGACACAATTAACAAAGTAATCGCCACTATCAACAGGTGAGTACATCCCAACACGTTTCCTAGTCATTTTAATTAAGTAAGTTGTGTGATGGATGCAATATGTGATATTGATTAATTTGTGCTTGTTTAAATATTATTTAAATAATTTCTATTTATAAATGTCATGAAAGATTGCCTCTCAAAATGAGAGATGAAATGTACGGACGTAAATTATTGCATGCATTATGAATTATTGTGCCTGGAGTTCGACTCTGGAAGACCGGTAGGTACTTAAGTACCCGGTTACCCAGGGACCATCCTGGAAGCCCACTAATATGTGGAAGTCCGCCCTACAAGGAAGGGGGAGCCGATTGATGGGATCCAATCGAAGCAAGTGGAAGACTGAATATATGCCCACTTGATGCATCATTTCATTCATTATTGCATTAATTATATGTTACCTATATTTGATGGCATGTGTTTATCCTGTTTAATTGAAATGCATGTGAACCGTATTGGGTTACTCACTGGGCTTTCCAGCTGACGTTGTGGATTAAAAATATACAGATGATGTAGACGTTGAACCTTCAGAGAATGCCCCTGATAATGAGATGGGACCACTAGAGGAACCGCAGGACTATTGGCCTAATTTAACCAAGGAAGAAGTGGCGGCCCTGAACCAAGACGTTTAGACTAGTTTCTTTTATTTTATTATTTTCAATAATTAGTAGACTTTTAATAAAGTCCCAAATGGGTGGACTTAGTTTATAGTTGAATACTTCATGAATAAATGAGAACTTAGTATTTCATCATTTTATGCCTCTTAAAGTTGTTTAACGTTATAAATGCACTTAGTGCACCAGTTATACCCCGTAAACTGGGCCGGAGGGTGCACACTCTGAGTCCGGATTTCGGGGCGTGACAGAATGGTATCAGAGAGAGGCTTTTCTTAAAAACCTAGTTGACCTGTAGGTTATGACCCCACTTTTCTACATAAATGGTAGACCCCTGAAAATTAGAAAACAAACTTAGGACATTCCCTAAATGATCGGGGTAAATATAGAGAACTTAGAAATCAAAATTAGGGATCAAAAAAAAAAATAAAAATAAAAATAAATAAATAAATAAATAAAAATGAAAAGTACTGCTCATCTGAAGTCCAATATAGACTCAAAGTGCTTATTGTTATTGATAATGGAATTATAGATCATTTTATAGCAATTAGGTATTGTTAGATGATTTTATAACACACAAAACCTGCTGGACAGCAATGTCCATCAGAATTATTGATTTTTGTAAAATTCATATCTATTAATATACAGCTCCGATCAGTGTGATTTAAAGGCCTGATCGTAGCTGGGTAAGTTTAGTTTAATATAAAATTTGTAAAAAAAATATAAACCCCTTAGTGGCTCATGGGGACTAAATTTCGTTATTCCTCTTAGGTGATTATGGCTCCTAGGAAATCAAAAAGCCTTCGTGATATAGGACCATCAACAAGTGTAACTGTGGCCCAAGGACCAGTAGTGAATCCTACAGTGGTGGTAGAAGAAGAGGCGTCAAATAGAGAACAAGATGAAAATTATATGGAGGAAGAAGAAAACTTTGAGGAACAACAGAATCTTGCACCACCTCTACCGGCAGCAAATCAAAATGAAGCGGGGCCCAGTACTCGGTTACCATTGTCTCCTAGGACAACGCAGGCGAATCCTACGGGACCCAACATTCAACCCTTGGATGCAGCATTCGGATTACTTCACCAAATGGCGGCAATGATGAAACAACAACAGGAACAGTTTGCTGCACAATGGGCTGACATGACTCAAGCACCACGTGGAAATCGACAGACAATGCCAATAAGATCGGAACAACCACGAGAGGTGGACTTGCTGGAGAAGTTCACCAAACTCAGGCCTCCGGTGTTTCAGGGCGCCACAAATCCAACTATAGCGGAGGATTGGTTGGTCCAAGTAGAGAAGGTATTAGAAGCAATGAACTGCCCTGATAATCAAAAGGTTCGATTGGCCTCATTCATCCTCCAAGGCGAAGCAGATGTTTGGTGGCGTGCGGCAAAGAGGGTGGTGGAAGCTAATCATGAGTGGACATGGGCAGAGTTTGAGAAGAAATTTCGTGAGAAGTATTTTCCTCGGGCCTACAGAAATCAGAAAATGGCCGAGTTCACTAAGTTAGAACAAGGCTCAATGACTGTGGCTCAGTATGAGGCTAAGTTTGCAGAATTGTCCAGATATGTTCCGAAAATCTTGGAAGATGAAGAATATAAAATCTCTAAGTTTGATGAAGGACTTCGTCAGAATATTCGAACAAAATTCTGCACCGACACTATTAAAAGCTATGCTGAGATAGTGGACAAAGCGTTCAAGGCTGAAATGGATAATGAACGGTTCCAGAAATCTCGCACTCAAATAACTGGAAGTCAGTCTAGGTCTGCACCAAGTCAGCAGCAATCATTAGAGAAGAGGCAAAGGGTTAATGTACCAACTTTCGTGGCAAACAATCAAGACCAGTTCTTTGCTGGAAACTGTGCTCACCGCAATAAGTATGGACACAAAGCAATACACTGTCGGACTCGACTTCGCGACATGGGTTTACTACCTTCCTTACCTTCCCGTGCGCAGTTCCCTGCTACAACTCAACAGTCAGGCATGACATCTCAGGCATCGCGGTCAGCAAATCCCTATCCTCAATCTTCAAAGTTGTTACCTCCCAGGCCGCAACAGTTCCAACAAAATCGGCCCCAGCAGCCAGCTCGACCTACGACTTCTCAGAATCGAGGAGGACAGCAATTTAAACAACAACCTATGCAAGGAAAAGTATATGCAATTGCACCAACTGCTGAGCCAGAGGTGGACAACAATGTGGTGGAAGGTATGGCAAATGTTCGTGATAAATCTGTTATTATTCTTTTCGACTCTGGTGCTAGCTTATCTTTCATATCAACTACTGTAGTGGAACACTTAGGCCTTAAACCAGAACACCTTAGAAAAACAATCTCAGTTGAGACACCTATAGGAAAGGCAGTAGTCTTGAAACAAGTGTGTAGAGCATGTCAACTCAATATTGGTGGTGTACTTATGCCAGCAGATTTGATTGTGATGGACATGCCAGGGTATGATGTAATCCTAGGTATGGACTGGCTTACCTCGAATCGAGCTAAAATAGATTGTCATGATAAGTCAGTTACTTTTTCTATTCCTGGCAAAGAACCATTCCAAATGCAGGTCATAGAGAAGGGTAAAGAATTTATACATATCATGGTGCTAAAGGAAGGTGAGTCACAAGAGCAGACCTTGGATCAAATTCCGGTGGCGAGTGAGTATCCCGAGGTTTTTCAGGACATTCCTGGATTACCACCTCGACGGGACGTCGATTTCGGTATCGATCTCTTACCAGGTACTGCACCAATCTCTATTCAGCCATACCGAATGTCGACAATGGAATTAAAGGAGTTGAAAGATCAGCTGGGTGAATTAACAAAACAAGGTTTCATAAGACCTAGCACATCCCCGTGGGGTGCGCCAGTAATTTTTGTAAAGAAGAAGGATGGTAGTATGCGATTATGTATTGACTACCGTCGGCTGAATGAGGTGACCATCAAGAACAAATATCCATTACCTCGTATCGACGATTTATTCGATCAGTTGAAGGGTGCTTGTTATTTCTCTAAAATCGATTTAAGGTCGGGATATCATCAGCTACGAATTAAGGAAGCAGATATATACAAGACGGCGTTCCGAACACGATATGGGCATTATGAATTTTTGGTTATGCCTTTTGGGTTGACCAATGCCCCAGCCGTGTTTATGGATTTGATGAACAGAATATTCCAGCCATATCTAGATCAGTTCGTTATCGTATTTATCGATGATATATTAATTTACTCGAAGACTAGTAGAGAGCATGAGACGCATTTGAGGACAGCATTGCAAGTTCTGAAGGATAACCAACTGTATGCAAAATTTTCGAAGTGTGAATTCTGGGCAGAGAAAGTTCAATTCCTCGGCCATGTTATCTCCAGAGAAGGAGTAGCAGTGGACCCGGCAAAGATTGAAGCAGTAGTCAAATGGGAACAACCCACTAATGTGTCGGAAATACGAAGTTTCCTTGGTCTGGCTGGATATTACCGGAGATTCATTAAAGACTTCTCCAAAATTTCTGGCTCGTTAACCAGCTTGACTCGGAAGGGTGTACCTTTTATATGGACCGAAAGCTGTGAAGAAGCATTTCAGGAGTTGAAAAGACTTCTAACTACTGTCCCTGTTCTTACCCTTCCACAAGAGGGTGCGAAGTTTATACTCTATACCGATGCATCTATTCTAGGCCTAGGTTGCGTTTTAATGCAAGAAGGCAAGGTGATAGCATATGCGTCAAGGCAATTAAAGAATCATGAACGTAATTATCCTACACATGATTTGGAATTAGCCGCTATTGTATTCGCCTTAAAGATTTGGAGGCATTATTTGTATGGCGAGCGGTTTGATTTATTCACCGATCATAAAAGCCTACGATATTTGTTCTCTCAGAAGGAGCTAAATATGAGACAGCGAAGGTGGGTGGAATTTCCGAAAGATTACGATTTCGAATTATTATATCACCCTGGAAAGGCAAATTTAGTAGCAGACGCTCTCAGCAGGAAGCAATATAAGCAGCAAATCATGGCAAATCTCATGGTTCACGAATGGAAAATGCTTGATGATGCAAAGGAATTCGATGTAGAATTATTATTCCGTGATCATGAGTGTGTTCGATTGGAAAATCTCAGGATAAGACCAACCTTAGCTGACAGGATCATAGAAGCCCAAGGAAGTAGTGAATGGTTACAACAAGTGATAGTTAAACATCAAGGGAAAGAAGCTTCTGAATGGAAGATATGGGAAGACAAAGGTATTCGGTATCGTAATCGACTATGCGTACCGAATGTACCTGAATTAAAAGAAGAAATTCTGAAGACAGCTCACCGAACAAAGTTCACGATTCACCCTGGGAGTACAAAGATGTACCAAAACGTGAAGCAGCTGTATTGGTGGCCAAATTTGAAGAAGGATATCGCAGAATACGTGTCACGGTGTTTTATCTGTCAGCAGGTGAAGGCTGATCATCAAAATCCGTCCGGACTTCTTCAGCCGTTGAAGATACCTGAATGGAAGTGGGATTGTATATCCATGGACTTTATAGTTGGGCTACCCGTGACTCAGAAGAAGCACGATTCGATTTGGGTGATTGTTGATCGATTAACGAAATCGGCTCATTTCATTCCCATTCGAATAAATTATTCGATGGATGTCTTAGCCAGACTATACATCAAAGAAGTCGTACGGTTGCATGGTGTACCAAGTTCCATTGTCTCAGATCGTGACCCTCGATTCACATCACGGTTCTGGACAAGTTTACAAGAAGCCATGGGTACGACTTTGGACTTTAGTACAGCTTATCATCCACAATCAAATGGGCAGACAGAAAGGGTGAACCAGATACTCGAAGACTTGTTACGTGCATGTGCTCTCGATTTCAAAGGCAGTTGGGACGATAATCTGCATTTTGCTGAGTTCGCCTACAACAACAGCTATCAAGCTAGTATTTGTATGGCACCGTACGAAGCATTGTATGGGCGACCTTGCCGAGCACCTAATTGCTGGACAGAAGTGGGTGAGAAGAGTTTGATCGGTCCCGACATTATTCAGGAAGCTTCAGTAAAGGTTGAACTCATTCGGAAGCGTCTATTAGCAGCTCAAAGCCGTCAAAAGAGTTATGCAGACAACAGAAGACGAGACTTACATTTTCAGGAAGGAGATCATGTTTTTCTCAAAGTTTCACCAATGAAGGGATTAATGCGATTCGGAAAGAAAGGCAAACTAGCTCCCCGTTTTATCGGTCCATTCCAGATTATAGAGCGAATAGGAGCTGCAGCGTACAAACTTGCGTTACCACCTCAACTTGCAAGTGTTCACAATGTATTCCATGTGTCTATGCTACGAAAGTATGAAAGAGATGCTTCGCATACTATGGATTGGCAAGACCTGGAACTTCAAGAAGACGTCTCTTATGTAGAAAAGCCGACTCGTAACTTCGACCGGAAGGAGCATGTACTACGAAACAAGACTGTGCTGTTAGTTAAAGTGCTGTGGAACCATCATGGAACAGAAGAAGCATCATGGGAGCAAGAGTCGGAAATTCGCGAAAAATATCCTCTGCTATTCGAATAAGAACCCAGGTAAATTTCGAGGACGAAATTTTTATTAGGGGGGTAGAATGTAACGACCCTAAAATTTCGGTAGGAAAAATTTTCTTTTAGGAGCAAAAATGGGTTTAGCTAAATAAATTTAAGATGATAAAGAAAAGAAAAGCATGGACTGATTGGTTAAAGCCCTCTTAAGTGAGAGGGAAGACCAGGTATCGAGTCCTATCACTAACAAGAATTTAATTTTCTTTTTTTGCTTTAAATACGAATTTTGAAATTCAAAATTAATCTTATCTTATCTCAACCAACCCATCTTATCCGCAACAAATCTCCAACGAACGTCTCTTTAAAAAGAGAAAGAACGAGATGGTTTTCATCCATCGTAAAAGAAAGGAAAGGAAAGGAGAGAAGGAAGGAGGAATAGAGGGATCTTGCGGCTAGATCAAGTAGGTGTTCTTTTTATTTTATTTAAGTAGGCCAGATCCAGCCAATGAACTGGTCGGATCGTCCGTCCGTTCATTGTACTGATCTAGGGACCTTATCTTTATCTTAACCCTTGAATATATGATCACGATTGATGGGGACCATTTGGGTGGGCTAGGAATCGATCTGGATGGGTCATAATGACCATATGGCCAAAATGTACATGGGCCTCAAAATTCAGATCGAATGGACCTTCAGATGGGCCACATCAATTGAATGAATGATAGCCTTTAAAATTTGTTTTGTTATTGTTTTATTTAATTAGTAAATTAATTCTGATAAATTATATTATTCCAAAACATTATTGGGCCACAATGAGGTGGCCGACCCAATGGTCGGACCAGATCTCTCGTAGACCCCACATACACTTTTTAATCGTTATAATAATAATAATAATATAAAAAAAAAGAAAAAGAAAAAGAAAAAGGAAAAGTGGCTGGACGTCCAGCGTCTCTGACGCTGGAACGTCCAGCGTTGGACTTTTGACAGGGTGACTTGGGGGCCCCACTCATGGGACCCACCTTGATGTATTTTGTACATCCACTCCGCCCATTTATTTCCCTATTTCATTTTAGGATGGGGGTTCGAATTTGGACCAAAACTGAGGTCCGAATGGGCCACACCATCTGAAACAAACTAATGGTGAAAACTTATAAAATAAAAATAAAATTTAAAAAGGTAGAAATTCTGGGCGTGGACAGCGGTCCACTCATGGACCCCACTGAGATGAAATCAGTAGATCCAAGCCGACCATATGTTTTAGTATAATGTTTTACAGCTTGGGTCCAAAAATCAGATAAATCCGAATCTCAGGTGGCCCACACCACTTAAAATATTAATGATAACAACACACATGGTTGAGGCAGTCCGATTTTGGATTGCTGTCCACTTTTGGGACCCATTTGATGACATTTTAAGAAATCTAATCCGTCCAATATCTTAATAAATAAGTTTTCTAGTTAAGGACCAAAAATGGCCCGTACAGGATATTCCAGTGGGCCATACCAAGATAAACAGTGGGGACAACACCTGTCCACTGGTTAGGAGCTTGTGGGCCCCACTGTGTAGTTTTTGAAAAATCCGATCCACCCAATCTCTGGAGTAATGAATTATTAGTCTTGTGACAAAAAATCAGCCCAATCAGAGTTCCAGGTGGGCCATGCCAAGTGAAATAGTGGGGAGGCACGGTATGGATTATCATAAATGGACCATTTTAGGATATCCTACGACAAAATCCTTGCAAAATATAATCAATCATATTTGGTAGTGTACCATTGGGGAACTTGTGACCAAGTATAGGATGACCACCAGTCAAGTGGGCCGTACCATCAGAAAATTGTAAAAGGGGCCATTCCTTTTGGAAACGTGGGTCACAATAATCAAATCTGGACCGTCCATTAAGGAACCAAAACTCAATAAAGTATAATCCAAATTGAAAATAAGTATATTAAGGTTAGATTGGTGGTTTATAAATATAAATTACATTTATTGTAGATTCAGGACCGATTCTGCTCAGGACGTGACACAATTAACAAAGTAATCGCCACTATCAACAGGTGAGTACATCCCAACACGTTTCCTAGTCATTTTAATTAAGTAAGTTGTGTGATGGATGCAATATGTGATATTGATTAATTTGTGCTTGTTTAAATATTATTTAAATAATTTCTATTTATAAATGTCATGAAAGATTGCCTCTCAAAATGAGAGATGAAATGTACGGACGTAAATTATTGCATGCATTATGAATTATTGTGCCTGGAGTTCGACTCTGGAAGACCGGTAGGTACTTAAGTACCCGGTTACCCAGGGACCATCCTGGAAGCCCACTAATATGTGGAAGTCCGCCCTACAAGGAAGGGGGAGCCGATTGATGGGATCCAATCGAAGCAAGTGGAAGACTGAATATATGCCCACTTGATGCATCATTTCATTCATTATTGCATTAATTATATGTTACCTATATTTGATGGCATGTGTTTATCCTGTTTAATTGAAATGCATGTGAACCGTATTGGGTTACTCACTGGGCTTTCCAGCTGACGTTGTGGATTAAAAATATACAGATGATGTAGACGTTGAACCTTCAGAGAATGCCCCTGATAATGAGATGGGACCACTAGAGGAACCGCAGGACTATTGGCCTAATTTAACCAAGGAAGAAGTGGCGGCCCTGAACCAAGACGTTTAGACTAGTTTCTTTTATTTTATTATTTTCAATAATTAGTAGACTTTTAATAAAGTCCCAAATGGGTGGACTTAGTTTATAGTTGAATACTTCATGAATAAATGAGAACTTAGTATTTCATCATTTTATGCCTCTTAAAGTTGTTTAACGTTATAAATGCACTTAGTGCACCAGTTATACCCCGTAAACTGGGCCGGAGGGTGCACACTCTGAGTCCGGATTTCGGGGCGTGACAGTAGGCGTTCAATCACCACTGTTTCCTGTGGTGTGGTCCACATGATATTTGGATCTGCTTCATTTTTGAAGTCATGCAATAAAATGAGCTGGGAAAACGGATGGACGGTGTGGATATAAAACCGATACATCAAGATGGCCCCACAGTCCTGGAACCACCAAGGTCGGCTGTACCGGATCCCGCCAAGCCGAGTCCACAGCTCATGGGGCATGTGTGGGACTATGGAGCGGATTAGGTGTCACCCGGGTAACACATTAATGGGTATTACTCTTACTGTGTGGAGCCCACCTTGATGAATTTTTTGTTTATCCAAGCTGTCCATCCGTTTTTTCCGCTCATTTTAGAACATAATTCCAAAAATTAAGCAGATACAAATCTCAAGTGGACCACACCACCGGAAACAGTAGTGAATGACCATTACAAGCTTTTCTAGGCCAAAACTGGATCAAGCTGATATGTTTGACCTTATCAACGGGTTGGATGGAAAAGAAACATTACAGTGCGCATTACTGTGGCCCTGGGAAGTTTTCAACGGTGGACTTTTAATTATTACTTTTTCCTGTGGTGTGGTCCACCTGAGTTTGCATCTACTTCATTTTTGGGACCACATCCTAAAATGGGCTGGAAGAACGGATGGACGGCGCGGATATACAACGCATATATCCGGGTATCACCCAATATGCTCCTATGGGGTTTTCACTGTAATACCCCCCATTATGCTCAATCAACACAAAATTCAATTCCTCATGCGTCTCATATATTTTGACCTCCACATGAGAAATTGCAAACTTTTCAGTAAAAATGCACGTCTGACCACCTGAGCACTATGGGTCCCCCATGAGCAACATGGATCTCACTTGGGGGGTTGGATCCCCCTGAGCATTGTTGATCCCCTTCAATACTGTAGATCCTCCTAGAAGTCTTAAGTTGGATCCATAGTGCATCAGGTTGTTAGAGGGGCATTTTTTTATTATTAAGTTTGCAAATTCTTATGTGGGGGTTAAAAAAGATGAGCCTCACAAGAAGTTAAACATTTTGTTGAATTGGGCATACTAGATGGCTATTATAGTAAATATCCCTCGGGACTAATGAATCTCCTGTTTGCATGTGTTGCAAACAGAGACGTGTCTCGCGTAACTGCACTTCTGGTGAGGCCATGATCGGGAAATCCAACCCATTGGTTTGTTGAGTACAATATTGGAAAATACCCTAAAGTTTTCTAGATTAGAAGATTCCTGTACTCATTATTAGGAACTTCTCGTTTGAATGTGGACCATTGTTCATTTCTCTTCTTGTCCATTCATTTTCTAGGTAGTTATATCAAGAAAGATTTTGATCTATAATTGATGCAGGGAGAAACGTGGTAAGTCGATCATTGTCTCCCTATTGATAGATATCTTGAATCTACCATGTGTTCTCAAATCTACATAAAAGGAAATAATTCCTAAAAAAATATATAATAATTGATTAAATGATTCAAGTTATTTCTACACTGCTTTAAATAAAAAACCAAACCAAAACTTATGACATAGCTGGGTTGGTTGGCTAAACTAGCTCGAGCTACCCAAAATCATATATTATACCTCCAAAAACTCATTTCATTTTAGAGCTTGACGGCTAAATCACTACCAACTTTGATTAGGCTTCCTCGAGTCCATCCGGGCATGAAATGGTATGTGGCCTGCTCTACATCAATAATCAATCAACATACAGACAGACAGTCAAAATTATCTAACCCTCTGACCCAGTCATTGGAAATGAAGAGAAGTGTACACCGTGGAAAGATGTGCGCAACACTATCATTTAATTCCTCCTATTGAGTTAGGTTGCCTGTAAGCTCACGCCAGAAGGAATAGAAGTAAATTGCGACGGACCAACACATTGTTTGTCGTCTTTGGTGTGTCCCGTGACTTGATCCGCCACAAGGGATATGATCTGAAACGCAGATTCGATTCGCACCCCTTCCATCTCCACCGTACATGTGGATCCAATGGATCATCAGCCTAAAAAGGCACGCGGTGATCTTATCATCTCAGCTGCTGCATGCATACGTGCAATGATGACCATGATCATAAAAGAGGAATGAAAAGGACGTAAATACCGCAATGACACTAGTGTTCTAAAACTCGCTGATTCGACTTTCAAACTCGGCCGAGTCATTTTGACTAGGCGAGATTTCCAGACGATTGGTTATGAAACTAGGTCCTGATAATCACAAGACCCGTCCGATCAGTAGCTGAGTTGGGTCGACTCCGCGCGAGTTCGGTGACTCAGACCGAGTCACTCTCCTCGTCGAACTATTTCTTTAATAAAAGTTCGAAATGCTGTGTTGAGCTGCCGACCTTTCATTCCATCTCTACCGTTCATGTGGATCCAATGGACCATCTGAACAATAGCCTAAAAAGATTATGGTGATCTTACCATCTCAGCCGCTGCATCAGGTCCCGATAGCTCGGACTGCTCAGGATGTAAATACTGCAAAATTGGGCCTTTGATTTGGTGATCCATACCGTTGACATAGCTTGGAAGTTTATAGATCTTTGATAGATGACCTACAAAATTGACGGTTAATATAACAGCGATCGAGAAAAGGCAGAACATTGGATGGTTTTGAACTTCCCAAGCTGAAGGAGTCTAAGGGCAGCTTCCATTCTTGGCCCGTATATCATATCAACGGTCTGGATCAACGACCATTACTTCCCACTTTTGAACGGATACATGACTTCATTTTTTTTTTTTTTTTTTGAGAGGTAATTCTTTATTGCGTTAGTCATACAACTCACACACCCTCACACCCTCTTAGTACCGCAACACACCCACCCGGTTAATCACACAAAGCATCCACTGATGCTGTTAGCACGTCTCGAACGTGAGACCTGGCTGGAGAGGCCGTCGCATGTCAACCGGCCTGGATAACAGGCATTCGACGTTATGAAGAGCTTCCCGGCTCGTTGTGCAATGAACATCTTTCCGTACCCCGCAACTCTTCAGGACACGTGGTTGTGAGAGGGGTGAATCTGGACCATCCACTTTGTCAGACCCACAAAGAACGGCTAATGATACGAAACCCTTGTTATCGATTAGCATCAAAGTCTGCTAGTAGAATTGTGTCAATAGGAATATAATATCAACAACAATTTATTTCTCACCGTCCATTCAATGGCTACTAATCAACCGCTGGAAATGAGTATTCAACATCAATAATAAGATCACCAAATGAACGGTTCAGATTCACAAGATGGGCAACCACGTGGAACATAACCTGGCGACAAGCCATGAGTGCCTCATCTGGTACGCATCCAGAGCTTATGAACAACGTTCCAGTATCAACGTGAGATTTGCTACTACACACCCCGGGCATTGTTAGAGAATACATCGGAAAAAGTGCCATCCAAATTGGAATCCGAACCGTTTGTAAGATGGGCCTCACATACACCGACAATCTTTCTTTTGTTGAGATTTATTAATTTTAAATTATAGATATTATAGAAAATAAGAAAATATGAAAACAAAATTTAGAACTAAGTACAGACTGAAGCTTATCATTAAAGCGGTTATTCCCTCGTTCTCAAGTTAATTGAGACTACTTTCAGGTTACTGGTGAATAGCTTCAAAGATACCACGAGCCTTTTATAGTTTTGCAATCCGCAAAAACGAAACAACCACTGATGGAACTTTGTTAACACAATTTTTTGACAAATGAATAAGAAAAAAAAAAAATCCCAAATTAGAAAGAGAGAGAGAAAGTTTTCTTCTATGTTGAGTTTAAACCATTACATTGGTCTAGTCCACATGAACCGTTTGGCTTGAAGAGGAAAAATAGAGCTTGCTTGGTTTATTCGCTAAATATGTACTTGAACTCGTTTTTTATGTCAATTGTTGTTGGAATGAACCAACTCAGCCCTATTTATATAGGCAAGGGTAGCTGGGAGTTACGGTCGAAGGGCATTAAGCCATTGAATCATTTTTTACTGTTGGAGAAACTAGCCATTATTTGAAAGGTTTTGTTTTTTTTTTTTTTTTTTAATTTTATCATTAGTGCATGTGTGAAATTAGTTGCATGCTAACTGTTTAGAAAACAACAACTAGTCGTTTCTGACTCTTGGGGTAGCTAGCAGTTTCTGCATGATCTGAATTGTTAGTGCAAGAGCAGTTACACTAGGTTTCTTCAAATAGCTCTACAACTCGTTATAAAAGGTAGAGAGGTCTCTCAGAGAGACCTTTTTCTCTACATGACTCAATTCTGAATCCAACCACCTAACCCATCACTTAAGCCACTGTCGCACCAGTCTCGCTTCGGTTTGCGAGAGAGCGAGCCATCTGCAACGTGTGTCACTAGCACCTCTACAGCCTCACATGCCCACGCCCTCGCACCAAACCCGATCCCGTGCACGGCAAGCCTTTGTAGTCCTCTCTCTTATTTAATATTAAAAGAAAAGTATGGTTATTTATTGAATATATGTTGTTAAAAAATTTCGAAAAGGGCTACTTATTACCAACCAGGGGATGGTCTATCTGTAATCAAAGCTGGAAATGGGAAGTAGTGTGAAATCCGTCGAAGGAACGATAAGGCAAACTCTTGTCATAGGCATTTGATTGAGCTGTACACCTTTAGATCTTTAATTTGATTGATCTATGAAGAAGGTAATCCTAGAAACTCATGAGATGAGCATTCACTATGCACACTAGGTTAAACTTGTTCAGATTCTTCTATTTATCAATCAATCGGTGGGGATTCTATGTGAATACTCGTTATGTTTTGAGAGTTTAAGATTTCAACTTCTATCACTTAATTTTTCTGAATTTTGCACTTGTATGTCTTGGAGTTTGTAGAAGCATGGTTTCCAAAAGAGAGTTGGGTTTTAAAAAATTGAAATTATTTCACGCATGTTTTGCTCGAGACTAGAAAAATGCTGGTTGGGGGGTGTGTTGAGCTTTGAATTGTGTATATTCTAACCCAATTCATCACACATTATGCATGGTTTGCATGTTTAAAAGACTATTCTAATACATGTTTTGTGATTGTAGGAATGAGAGAGTGACTTCACCAATTCAATGCCAAATGAGTCACTTTGTATGCCTTGAAGATTAATAGAATAAGTGCCAAAAGGTAGAAGAAAGATGCAAGGGAGAAAGAGAAGAAAAGAGAAAAAAGTGCAGAAAAAATATGCACTGTCGACCGGTTGGAAATTCAATTTGGAGGGCAGTTTGGCTGCTGATCTTGCTAAACTAAAAACATTCATCTTCGACCGGTCAGCTGACCGGTCGACAGACACCCAAATTCAAAATTCAGTTAAAGTGGTTGCTGTCCAGACCTCCGACCGGTCGGCTAGAGGCTCCAATCGGTCGACCATTGCCTCAAACTACGTAACTCCTTATGCAATTCTAGAAGATTTCAAGTTGGTGGCGGATTTTTGCTATAAAGGACACCTCTACGTTATTCCTAAAGCATCATAGAAGGCTTGGGAAGTTGTGGGAGGTGGAGATGATCGTCGTGGAGCGTTCGCAACTCCTCCAACTAGGATTTTTACAGTTTTTCTATGCTTTCAAGTAGTTTTTCTTTTGATTATAGTTCTAGTATGACAATGCTCGGCTAGAACCTCTTAGCTAGGGATAAGAGGTGAAGCTTGTAGCTAGTTTCAATGTTCAATTCATTTATTTCAAGTACTCTTAGTTCAAGTTTGGATTTTTAAGTTCTAATTTGAATAAAGTTGGTATTTTTAGAAGTTTTATGAGAGTTCATGTACTCTGGACATGAGTTCCTTGCAATTCTCTGAGATTATCATTCTGGTTTGATTAGATTCGAATTGTAGTAACCCTAGAGCATGCCATAATCTCTTGGTATGGCTGTTACTCTGAAGGCTACAAGTTTGAATTCTACATGCTTCATTAAAACTAGAAATCTGATTTTCCAGATTTAAGTGGGACTATTTGTATTGAATGAAATATCTTCCAATTAGATAAGAGATATAACTTCGATTCTATTTGTGTTTGTGCTTGGATGAATGAATTGACATTAGACTACTACAAGTGGATCCTTAAAAGCCCTAGTTTCTCTTTAAATCTCAGATTTTCCTTTACTTAAGTCGTTGTTTTAATTCTAGTCTTTAATCTGAATTTTCTAAACTCTTTAGATTGAAGTTGCTGGAATAGTTTAGATTGTTCACCCTAATTCCCTGTGCATCGACCTGGATCTTACCGAGAATTATTTCTACATCGTAGCCTTGCACTTGAGGCGAGCGAACATTTGGCATAAGCCCCGAGCTCTTCATTGCGTGCTCCTTATATAGCTCAGGATGAGGCAAACCCTCATTAAGTTTTTTAGCTGGTCAAGGATCCTTGACAGTCATGGTGCGCAGTTTTTTATGATCATCCCGGCTTGGCCAAAGAGATATTTAGAGGTCAGAAACATTTTTAGATCTCCTTTCCAGCATGACTGTAAAGATTCATGGTTGCTAAGTGATAAGTCCCATTGGATCCAAATTCCTCATAGTGTCTTTGTTCTCTGTTTACTTTGAGAAGAATCCACCTCTTGAATCTTCATAATCACTCATAATCACTGCGAGAGCATCGATCGTCTCTGGGAGGATCTCCCATTTTGGCATGATCATTATGTGAGACGACTTTATTGAGCATATCTGGTTTGTGATAAAATCCCTATCTTGGCGGGTATTTATAGACTTGTCGGGCATGCTACCTTGATTACACGTGTCTCTCATGTTAGGGCTACGTGTTATTCTTCATAATGTCTTATCTATAAATGTGCATACGATCTTGTGCGGTTCTACTTTTGGCAGGCGATGTGCCACCGAAGGATGTGGGGTAAACGATATCCTTAGTTTTTTAGTAAGATTTTGTCCACCATTTAATGTGTAGTGCCGACACGTGGTGACATCTTATTGGTTCGCATGGACACGCAATGATGGATGTAAACAATGCCTCCCACGTCCATTTGCATCAGAATATAGATGGGACGTTTGATGTTTCAAATTTGACGATCTCTGATGCAAGACACGTGATGACATAGGGTTCACCCTCGTCCGATGTGTACATTAATGATGTGTGAGAAATCTCCCGCCATAATCGATCGTTTTTAATGCGAACATGAAGTTAGATGACTTTTTTCATTTTGAAATGATCTCATTTTCATTCCTTTTAATCCTTTAACTTTTACCACCTCTGTATTCTTCTTCTTTCCTCTATTACCACTACTCTGTCATTTCCTCCTTTGGTCATCTACTACATCCTTCATGGTTTCTTCCTCATCCATTGGCTCTGAAGCTGGGTTTGCACTCATGGAGATCCCGGACCTCGATATGACTTGTCATTGAATGTTTAAGGGACCATTTTCTCCCTGAAATTATTTCTCCTTATCAGTCCCCAAGTACTAATAGATATGTGGTTGGTCTAACATTCCATTCGTCTCTTATCGACGACCTATCCTTTCTTTCTTCTTTCTTTCCTCTGTACCTTGAGGAAAAGCTTCTTTTGAGTGGTCCCTTGTTCGCCAACCTCAAGTGCAAGGTTGCGATGTAGTAATAACTCGATGAGACCGAGGTTGATCCACGACTAAGGGATATATAAAATAAATCCAAACACTTTAAGGTTGCCTAGGTTTTAGAATTAAACTAGCTAAACTAAAGTAGATTTGGATTTGAAATAAATGAATTCAAATTTAGAAGAAAAACAATGAAAAACAAATACTAGAGCATCAAGGATCCACTTTTAGTTATTGACCATACTTAATTCAATTGATTCGATCCAATAAACAACTGGAATCGAAGTCCCGTCTCTATCCAACCGGATGATATAACGATTAAAGCTCAATAACATCCTGATTTAGATAGATCATATATTGATATAGTTCCCTCATTAAAGCACAAATATTTGGTCGTAAGGAATCCAATTCCTCGAATTATACAGATTGATCCTTCATCATATTAAGTTAATTCACAATCATAGTCTTCCTCTAATCCTATCACTAGATTAGGTTAGAACTACAACTTGAATTGGAATCAAACCAATCAATACATAAATCTGTCTATCTCAGATTTAACAAAAGATACATGAGCTTTCATCAAATAGTTCTAATAGAAATTCAACCGTTCTAGTTTATGGAGAACTCGAAGCATTCATCATATCTGAAGAATCAAAGAGTTTCTACCAAATAAAATCCCATAAACCGATCTGATCAATCTTAGAAAATCTTAAGTAACTCATGTACGTGGCACACAAGCTCTCAGAATTATCTAAAACTTTCAATTTTATTCAAACTATTAATGAATTGTTTAACAATTAAACCAAAAATCGAAATCAAAGAATCAAAGCATGAATAATAAACTAGAAGTTTCACCTCTTAGCTTTAGCTGAGAGTTAGCTAGAAGAAAACATATAAAAACTAAAACTAAAACTAGAAAAGAAAGAAAAACTAGTTGTAGAAGATTAGGAAGCCTCCTAGGACTTGATATCCTTGCTCCCCACGTCCTATGATGCATTAGGAAGAGAGCGGAGGTAGCCTTTTGTAGGAGAAATCCTGTACTGACTTGGAATCTTCGAGAATCTACATAACACTTTCGTAGTCCAAGGCGGTGGTCGATCGGTCGTTGATGGGATCCAACAGGTCGATGCTCACAAACCTAACGAACAAAACTAAAATTTAAATTTCTGGACTTCTGCAAACCGGTCGGTGGTTTCTCATGACCGGTCGAAAATGGTAAAAAACAGTCCAGTAAGTTTAGCAGGTCTCTAGTGAATTTCAGACCGGTCGGGCGACCAGTCTTATGCTTCTGATCGACAACCATTTGTGGAGACTATTTCTTTATGATTTCTTCTTTCTTTCTTCTCTTTCTTTCTTGCTTCTTTCCTTCACTTCTTGGCTTTTCTTCCATTGATCTCCAATGTGTCTAAAGTGATTCTTTTATCATAGAATTCATGAGATGTCACGCCCCAAACCCGGGGACCAGGCTCACTAAATTCCCGATCGCCGACCTTGGTGCCAACAGCCTCCATAGTAACCCATTCTCGGCTCCTAACTCTCATGTGCCAGGTTCCGATCCTGGGATCCTACCAGGAGGATTTTCAGGGTCAATTTTTTTTTGTACAGGAGCATAATCAAAACCATAAAACATCATCAAATATCCACTAATAAGTTTGTTGAGTACAGTACTGGAAAGAAAAATACAACATGAAGCAGAAGTCCAAAATATCAGGTACATGAACCGCGCTCAACGCTGCTGATATGCTCTAGTACCTGCAGTGTAAACAAACGCGCATGAGCTTCCTACGAAGCCCAGTAGAGTGCGCGTGTGCACGTGTGATGCATATGACAAGTATACAGATATCAGAGTAAGCGAAAGTAGTAGAGGGCTAAGTTACTAAGTTCATGAATGCTATCAGCCATCCCAAGGCTATGCGATGCAAGGGCCTACATGGCCGAGTGTTACATGCTAGAGATGCAATGCAAACACGTCAATCCTCAACTGCTCCACATATCAAAATAGTTCTCATCTGGGACATCACCGGGGTCTAGTATACTCTAATATTGGCCGCCGCACATCGTGCGCATAACCAAGCGAGTAGAAAAGACCTCACTATCCGCCTCGTCAGTGGTATGCCAATGCCCACCCGGCTCGCCGATAGCGGACCCACTCCAAGAGCTGGTCAGACTCGACCTAGCTTACAGCCCACTACACCCGGGCGGATAAGGTCACACCCCTTTCTAACCGACCTCGACATAGTGGGAGACGCGGCCTACTGGTATTTGGCACACGGGCGCTCATGTTATCCACTCGGTCTCGATGCTGGAGCATCCTACTGGTACCACAGGGTTTAGGGACTTTCACCCAAGGACATCCATAGCGTCCACGTACTAGAACAACTTTTCGGTGTCTAATACTGCCAACCATGATGTGACTATGGTGGCCACCACCCTGATGCTGCTAGGGTGTGAAAGCGATCGTGACATACATAATGCGAAATGCATGAGTCATACAATCCAAATCATGTAACAAGCTTACGCATACTGCGCAATCATGTGGGGCGACCCTGTCTCACGCGGGTCCCCTAAGTATAACAAGCCAACTAGCATATGCTATGGTTAATCATGAACCATAACAGGCACACAAATGATGCGTATGGGCATATGAATGAGCATGGTATTCATTATACTAAGCATGTTATCAGTGTGACATATCAAGCTAATCATACTAGCATGTTACCAAACATATCATGTAACATTGGCCTTAAAAGGCCCAATATATATATAGAGAGTGGGACCCGGACTGTGGCTCCCATTGGAAATGTAAAAGTCTTCGTGGCAAAGCCCACTTGAGACCACATCGGCCCCATACTTGGGCCTGCACATACAAGGTAGGTCGACAAAATATATGTACGGCATGGATAAATCATATACATCATGGTGGAGCTAATAGATACATCACGTTGGGACCGAGGTTGGGCCGAGGTTGGAGAGCATCATCTCCTAGGTCCCGAGCTTGTGCAGAGGACATCAGAGGCTATCGATATCATCAGGCAAAGGATGTGCACAGCTCAGAGTCGACAGAAGAGTTTTGCAGATCGTCGACGTCGTCCCCTAGAGTTTTCCATTGGGGACCGTGTGTATCTCAGGGTCTCACCCATGAAGGGCGTGGTTCATTTTGGAGCCAAGGGGAAGCTTGCCCCGAGATTTATTGGACCCTTCGAGATCACTGGGCGCATTGGCGCCGTGGCATATCAGCTTGCCTTGCCACTTCAGTTGTCTGGCGTCCACAATGTTTTTCATGTTTCTATGTTGCGGAAGTGTGAGTCAGACGTGGTTCCTGTGATAGATTGGCAGCCATTGGAGGTTCGTGAGGATGCTTCTTACATTGAGCAGCCGGTTCGTATCCTTGACCGGAAGGAGCAGGTCCTCCGGACCAAGGTCATTCCCTTGGTGAAGGTCCAGTGGAGTCATCATAGCGCAGATGAGGCGTCGTGGGAGCGAGAGGCAGAGATTCGCGAGTCTTATCCTCATCTTTTTTATGATTGATTGTATCTGTATGATTGCTTTTCGATTCGATATGCATATATAGTGATGCGGTTTTTTTTATGATCTTCGGCTAGTTTGGGTTTGTATTGCAAATTTCGAGGACGAAATTTTTTGTTAGGAGGGGAGAGTTGTAAGACCCTACCCTTATTTGCCCTCCGTACTCTTAATTTCCGGTGCCGGAACGTCCCGGATGGACCAGATTAGCGAGCCTTGATCGCGACCCTGTTTTAGTACCGCATCGACCCAAGACCTATACCCCGGCGACCGCGTAGGCGCTGCGATTCCAACGCCGCGCGGCACGCCCATTGCGATACCCGGTGTGAAAGTTATGATCGATTGCGTAATCCAAGATGGGCCGCGCAACGCGCGTGTGGCGTGTGCCCCACTTGCACAAATCCCAAGAATATGTCTAATCAATCAAACCCATACCCCTACTCTACACACCCCATACCCCTACTCTACACACACCATACCCCTCATCCCTCTCTCTCCTCCAAAGCAATCCTCACCCATACCTCCCATACCCCCTCCCATGCATCATCATCACCCCTCCTATGATTCCCTCTCTCTCTCTCTCCCCCCCCCCCCCCCCCCCCATACAAGTGCATACGTAGGGGGAGAGGAGAGCTCCTTGCAAAAATTCAAGTGATTTGAGAAAGAGGTTTGAGAAGAGAGAGAAAGAGATTTGAGAGGAGAGAGAAAGAGAAAGATTTGAGAGAAGAGGGAGATTTGAGAGAAGTAGAGAGAGATTAGAGAGATTGAGGGTGTAGATCCTAGCTTGGAGGGCCCCAACCATCATCCGGACCGTTCGGATCATCCAATCATCAACCTGATCCAATCCAACTGTCCAACCATCCATCGAGGTGAGTGCAAGGGACATAAACCTCTCCATTTTCTTAATTTCCTTCCATTTTCCTTTTCTTTTGGGCCCACCTTGTGATGGGCAATGAGATGGATGGACTGGATCATCCATGAATGGGCCCCACCTTCCTATTATAATAATAATAATAATAATAATAATAATAATAATGATAAAGAAAAAAAACAAAGAAAGAGGGAGGAAGTTACCCGCTGGACAGACAGCGTCCAGAGGACGCTGCTGCCCAGCAGGGCAGCCCTTTTGGGCGTTGGGCACCTTGATGTATGGGTTGATCCACACCGTCCAGCTGCTTCTTGTTCGCTTCCCCAAGTGTAGGGTTGCGATGTAGTAATAAACTCGGTAATACCGAGGTCGATCCACAGGGACTTATGTAGGATGTCACAAATTCATCCACAAGTTTCTATTGAAGCTAACAATCAAAGTTTGAATAGAATGTGTATGATTAACAGTTTAAGCTAAATTGAATGTAAACAATTATAAGAAGGCACTAGGGGTTCGAGGATTCACTTGTAGTAATCCTCGATGTTCAATCCGCTGTGGTTTCCCATTCTCTCAACTAGAATTACCAGTCAGGTCTATCTAGTCGGATGATAGAACTGTTAAACCAGAAGTCTGTAACATGTAAGTTCTGTGCATAAAGTTCACTCAACTCTAGGCTGATCTGAGCATGCTCATTGCATAGGTCATTCACCTTTTCTATAGGTCCAATTCCCTACCATAACCATCCTCAAGTCTTCTCACAAGACAAGGCTAGATCATGATTTGAACTGGATTCAAATTATATGCACAGTCCATACATATTCCAGATAATCAACCAAAACTAGAACTTTGGCATGAAGCCCCTTTATGAAGAGCTTGGTACTAGAGCGCACTCCAATTCCTCGGATCATACAGGTCTAGACCGTTGCAAACAAATTAAGAAAATAAGTAATTCATCCAAACATCCATGAGTCATCACAAGACTAAGAGAAATTACTTAAAAACTTGTATAAACTTCAAACCTTAGTTCATAATCATGAATTCCAAACTGAAAACCACTTAACTACGAATTAAAACATCTTGGATACACTACAAGCTTCACCTCTTAGCCCTAGCTAAGAGGTTTAGCTGCTCATGATCCAAGGAAACATGAAACAACTCTTAAAAACATGAAAACAGCAAAGCAAACCAAAAAGGAGTTGTGAAACTCCAATCTTCACTTCCACAGCCTCCAACCTCGCTTGAACCCTTCTTGGATGCCCTAGGAACGATCCCTAGGTGTCCTTTTATAGTCTGGAAGCTCCACAACTTCGGAAGAATCGAGAACTTGCGTAACACTTACGCAGCGCAGAGAAAATCGGGATGAAATTAGAAATTTCTAACTCAGTACGCATGGCCGACCGGTCATGACCGGTCGGCCTCAAGTGAAAACACTCCAGCAGGTATGCCCGACCGGTCAAGACCGGTCGGGCCTAGTAGAACATCAGCCCAGCAAGCCTATCCGACCGGTCAAGACCGGTCGGATGTTTTCATCCTCCTTACAGCAGCAATGACCGACCGGTCTTGACCGGTCGGTCCTTTTCCATGAAGTTCCAGCATATGTCCGACCGGTCAAGACCGGTCGGACGTCTTCAGTAGGGGCCAAATCTGCATGGCTGACCGGTCACTGACCGGTCTGGCTTCCTTGGCCGACCGGTCACGACCGGTCAGCCCTCTTTTCTTCTTGCATTTTTCCTTTCTTTCTTCCTTCTGCTTTCTTTTCTTCTTTAGTTCTTTCTTTCTTTATTAGAATGGTTCCAAATGAGCTCATTATATCTTCAATTGAGTAGAGTCCACCCTCAATCCTGTAGTCACACAACATGCATTGAATTAGCTTCCAAACCATACAAACCTTGCACCATGAGTGATGAATTGGGGTTAGAATATGCATAATTAAGAGCTCAACACACCCCCCAACCAGCATTTTGCTAGTCCCGAGCAAAACATGCGTGAAGCTAATCTCATTCTTCTAAACTCAACTCTCTTTCAGAAACCATCCTTCTATACATTCCAGGGTTCATAAGTGTAAGATTCAGAAAGATTAGGCGTCAAAGGTTGGCACCATAAATCCTCAAGACATAATAGGCATTCATATGAGATTCCCACTAATTGGTTGATAAATAGAGGGAATTGAACAAATTCATCCTAGTGTGGGTAGTGAAAATTCATTCCACGAGTTTCTAGGATTATCTTCTTCATAGATTAACTAGACTATAGAACTCAAGGTACATAGAGCCACATCAAGCCAATGACAGGAAATTGCCTTACCGTCCTTCCGACGACTTTCACACTACGTCCCATTTCCGGCTTTGGTTACGGGTAGACCATCCCCCGGCTGGTAGTAGGTAGCCCTAATCGGAATTTTCCACCGTTTTTCCACATTCCCAATTTCATCCTTCCTTTTCCTTTTTCTTTTTAAATTAGATAGGATTTTTAGAAATCCATATCTTTCATTATTTTCCCATGGACAAGGATGGACAAAGTACCCCGGCCTGATTTCTCAATACCTTAATTCAAAGTCTAACTCATCCCTAAATCACATAATCCCTTCAACTCATGAAAATCGTGTAATATGAACTAGGTGTAAAAGTGTTCAGATTTTCTATCAATCACAAAAATAGGGGAGTTCACATATAGAACCATTATGCAATGAGAGATTCCAGACATCCAGCCTTATACACTTCATATCTCCTCCTCTTATGCTCATATCAACTCGAATGCATAGAACCAATGTTTTCCAAAAGAGTTTCGAATTTTTGAAAAAAAATCGAAAAATTTCCACATAATTGCTTGAGATGTTGCAAAATGCTGGATTCATCCAAGCGGTCCTACACCCCCCAACCAAATCGTGCATTGTCCTCAATGTAAAAGATGCGCAATGAGCAAAACATGAGAGCAATTTGAAAATAAAAGGGAGTGAGGAATGATATTACCTGAGAGAGTGAACATTGGAAATCTTCCTCCTTCTAACAAACCTATGAAAACGAAAACAAAAAGCAGCAAAGTCCTAATCCTAACTACTCTATACCTCCATCAGACTAGGAGATCAATCATCCTGATACACAGGATCATTCAGGGGTATGGACATACCTTCTGAAGGAAAATTCTCAAAGAACGGCTTTAATCGCTGCCCATTTGCTTTGAAAATGTTGCCGTTCCTCGGATTCAACAGCTCGACAGTCCCATACGGATAGACAGTTTGCACAATGTAGGGACCGGTCCATCGAGATTTTAGTTTTCCCGGAAATAGATGTAAGCGAGAATTATACATAAGGACTTTTTGGTTGATTGTGAATGTCTTGCGAAGAATATTCTTATCATGGAATATCTTCGTCTTGTCCTTGTAAATTCTCGCATTCTCATAAGCGTCATTCCGGATTTCTGCAAGTTCATTCAATTGTAGTTTGCGTAACGAGCTTGCCTTGTCAGAATTGAAATTCATCTTCTTAATAGCCCAATATGCCTTATGTTCCAATTCCACAGGTAGGTGACAAGCCTTCCCATAGACAAGTCTATAGGGAGACATTCCAATAGGGGTTTTAAAGGCAGTACGGTAAGCCCAAAGCGCATCGGTAAGTCGAAGTGACCAATCCTTGCGATCGGGATTGACTGTTTTCTCCAAAATGTGTTTAATCTCCCTATTGGATATCTCAGCTTGTCCACTAGTTTGTGGGTGATAGGGAGTGCTCACTTTGTGTGTAACGCCATATTTCTTCATTAAGGCTGCAAAAGGGTGATTGCAAAAGTGAGACCCTCCATCACTTATGATGACTCGAGGCGTTCCAAACCGGGAAAGAATATTTTCTTTTAAAAATCGAATGACCGTTTTATGGTCATTATTCCGGCAAGGAATGGCCTCGACCCATTTGGAGACATAATCAACAGCAAGTAAGATGTATAAATTTCCAAAAGAAGATGGGAATGGGCCCATGAAATCGATGCCCCAACAATCAAAAATTTCGATAATTAAAATGGGATTAAGTGGCATCATATTTCTACGGGAGATTCCTCCTAGTTTCTGACAAGGTTCACATGCTTTGCAAAACTCATGTGTGTCTTTGAACATGGTGGGCCAATAAAACCCACATTGCAGAATTTTCGCTGTGGTCTTTTTGGCTGAAAAATGGCCACCACATGCTTGAGAATGACAGAAGGAGATGATACTTTGTTGCTCATTATCTGGGACACATCTCCTTATGATTTGGTCGGGACAATACTTGAACAAGTATGGGTCGTCCCATAGAAATTTCTGTACCTCTGAGAAGAATCTATCCTTATCTTGCTTTTTCCAATATGTAGGAATTGTACCTGTAGCAAGATAATTAGCAATGTCCGCATACCATGGCAATTGGGAAACAGCAAAAAGTTGTTCATCAGGAAACATGTCATTGATTGCAGTCGTTTCAGGGGAATCAGTGAGGACAAGTCGAGAGAGGTGGTCAGCTACTACATTCTCTACTCCTTTCTTATCACGTATTTCTAAGTCGAATTCTTGGAGTAGGAGGATCCATCTTAATAACCGTGGTTTAGCATCCTTCTTAGAGAGAAGATACTTAAGCGCGGCATGGTCGGTGAATACGATGATCTTGGATCCAATCAAGTAGGATCTAAACTTTTCCAAGGCAAAAACTACTGCTAAAAGTTCCTTTTCAGTAGTGGTGTAGTTTGCCTGGGCTGAGTTTAGGGTTCTACTTGCATAGTAGATAACACATGGCTTTTTATCTTTTCTTTGGCCTAACACGGCCCCAATAGCATAGTCGCTAGCATCGCACATAATCTCAAAAGGAAGGCTCCAATCAGGTGGTTGCATTATTGGGGCGCATGTCAACATGCCTTTAAGGGTGGTAAAGGCCTTTTGACATTCTTCACTCCACTCAAATGAATTTTCCTTTTGAAGTAGGTTGCATAAAGGACGAGAGAGTGAACTGAAATCCTTTATGAACCGTCTATAAAATCCCGCGTGTCCTAAAAAGGACCGTATATCTCGTATGCTTTTGGGTGGTGGGAGGTTAGAGATAAGATCAATTTTCGCCTTGTCCACCTCAATTCCATTTTGTGAAACGATGTGACCAAGTACAATTCCCTTTTGAACCATGAAGTGACACTTTTCCCAATTGAGTACAAGGTTCTTTTCTTCACATCTTTTTAGCACAGATTTCAAGTGCTTGAGGCACTCATCAAAGTTACAACCAAATACAGAAAAATCATCCATGAAGACTTCAAGAATGGTCCCCACCATGTCAGAAAAGATGCTCATCATACAACGCTGAAAGGTGGCAGGGGCATTACATAGTCCAAACGGCATTCGTCGATAGGCGAAAGTACCGAATGGACATGTGAATGTAGTCTTTTCTTGATCTTCACGGGCAATTTCTATTTGGTTGTACCCTGAATAGCCATCAAGAAAGCAAAAGTGGGAATGACCCGCCAACCGTTCTAAAATCTGATCAACAAACGGTAGGGGGAAGTGGTCTTTCCTCGTGACAGTGTTTAGCTTCCTGTAGTCAATGCACATTCTCCAACCGGTAGTGACTCTAGTTGGTACGAGTTCATTATTGGCATTGGCTATGATGGTTATTCCGGATTTCTTTGGCACCACTTGAGTTGGGCTCACCCATTGGCTATCAGATATTGGGTAAATGATACCTACATCCAATAGTTTCACCACTTCGGCCTTAACCACATCCTTCATATTTGGATTTAGTCGTCTTTGTGGTTGCCGGGATGTCTTTGCATTTTCCTCAAGATGTATGCGGTGAGTGCAAATCAGTGGGTCTATGCCTTTGAGATCCGCAATTGTCCATCCGATGGCACTCTTGTGCTCTAATAGAGTGGCTATTAGCCTACTCTCTTGTTCCTCATCCAAGTGGGAAGAAATCACCACTGGATATGTCTTATCTCGACCTAAATAGACATATTTTAGCTCATTTGGCAATGGTTTTAGGTCGAGTTTTGGTGCCTTAATGTTGGATGGGAGGGCCTTGTTCTCATTTATAGGCAAAGGTTCAATTGGGGCCCTCCATCTTTTATTTTCACGCACCAGCATCACATCTAGAATGGCATCCATTTCTTGTGTTGTATTATCATTCATATCATGGAGATGGGCCACACATGCCTCTAAAGGGTCGGAAAATAGTGACAAGGGGATTGTATCTTCCACGAATGATTCGATCATGTTTAGTTCGTGGATATCATCATCAACTTCCCGCGGTTGTTTGCATAACTCAAATATATTAAGCTCAAGAGTCATATTTCCAAAGGACATTTGTACCAGTCCGTTTCTACAATTGATAATGGCGTTTGAGGTAGCTAGAAACGGCCTTCCAAGTATGACAGGAATTTGAGTACCGGTGCCTATCACGGGATGTGTGTCCAAGACAATAAAATCTACTGGATAGTAGAATTTATCAACTTGAACTAGAACATCCTCTACCATTCCTCTCGGTATCCGGATGGATCTATCAGCAAGTTGGAGTGTGGTTTTGGTGGGTTTCAATTCACCTAACCCAAGTTGTTCGTAGACCGAGTATGGAATGAGATTCACACTTGCCCCCAAGTCGAGTAGGGCTTGTTTAATCTGGTAGTCTCCTATGATGCATGATATGGTTGGACTACCCGGATCTTTGTATTTTTGGGGCACCTCTTGTTTGATGATGGCACTCAAATTCTCAGCCAAAAGCACTTTGTTGTGAACATTATGTTTCCTTTTGATTGTACACAATTCCTTTAAAAATTTGGCATAAGATGGTATTTGTTTTATTGCATCCAACAGCGGAATGTTGATCTTCACCTGCTTGAAAACTTCCAGAATCTCCAGATTTTTATCTAAAGGTTTAGGTGAAATCAACCTTTGTGGAAATGGGGCAACCGGCTTGTATTGTCTTTCCGGTTCTTTCTCTTGTGGAATATTGTTTGGGCTATCATCCTCTTTGGGAATTTCCGGATCCTTAGGCTTGGGGGCCTTCACCGGATTGGATTTATCAATTTCTTTCCCACTTCTCAAAGTGGTGATAGCTTGGACATGTTCCGTATGGTGGGAGGATGAGCTTGCATCTTGTATCTCATATTGGGTCCTTGGATTAGGAAGAGGTTGGGCAGGGAGTGTGCCCTTCTCTCTAACACTAAGGTGAGCTTCAACTCTAGCCAAAGATGTTTTCAATTCATTGATGGCTTGGTTTGAGTTTTGATTGAATTTCAATTGCTCTTGCATGAACCCATCTATTTTTAGAGAGTTTGTCTTGTTTTGCTCATTCTGGACTGATACAAATGCACCCAACATCTCTTCTAGTGATACTTTTGGAGTGTTGTTTGCATTTGCATTGGGCCCATTCTTCCAACTGAAGTTGGGATGGTTCTTCCAATTAGGATTATACGTGTTTGAGTTTGGAGCACCATATTGCTGCTGATAACTGTTTATGGCATTTGTTTGTTCTTGTAAGATGCCTTGGACTGCTGAAATTGTGGGACAATCGGGTGTAGCATGTTGATTTCCAGCACAAATTCCACAAACAGTTTCAACCTCAGTAGAGTTGATTGTTTCTCCTTTCCTTAATTCCATGGCTTCGACCTTTCTTGTAAGGCTAGCCAACCGTGCACTTATGCTATCTTCTTCTGATAGGACATACATTCCTCCCTTTTCCTTTTGTTGGCCAATCTTGGAATTTGTTGGTTTAGGTGTGTCCCAAGATTGTGCACTTTCAGCCAATTCTTCCAGATAATCCCATGCTTCATCAGCTTCCTTATTCATGAACTCCCCATTACACATCATCTCTATAAATTGGCGCATGGATGGAATCAGTCCTTCATAGAAAAAACTTATAATCCGCCAATTTTCATAGCCATGATGTGGGCATGCATTTAATAGGTCCTTGAATCTCTCCCAACATTGGGAAAAGGTTTCATCCTCCTTTTGGGCAAAGTTCATGATAAGGCGCTTAAGCATGTTCGTTTTGTGGGTAGGGAAGAATTTTTTTATAAATTCTCTGTGCATATCGTTCCATGACCCGATTGATCTTGGCCTTAATGCATACAGCCAACCCTTGGCTTTATCCTTAAGAGTGAAAGGGAAGAATTTAAGTCTTACTACATCTTCAGTCACATTTGCAAAGTGCATGGTGGTGATTACCTCATCAAACTCCCTAAAGTGTTGATAGGCACTTTCACTGTCTAAACCATGGAATTTAGGGAGAAGATTGATCACTCCCGGTTTCAAATCCACATTCCCTGCATTTGGTGGAAATACTATGCATGAGGGCGTGCTTGTTCTTGCAGGTTGCAAGAAATCACGTAAAGTCCTAGGTCGGGGAACATTCTCAACCACATTCTCCCCTGTTTCGGTTTGATTTTGAACCGGGTTAGGTTGATTTGTAGCCATACTTTCAGATAAAATTAGAGAATTTAGATGTCTCCTAGCACGTGGCTCTCTATCAATCCCTTCTACTATCCCCCCTTCACTTATGAGTCGGTTATTGGAATCCCGAGCCCAATGTGGCATGCAAAATCAAAAATAAGAAACAAAAGAAAGGAAAAAGAATTCTTCCTTCTTTTTCTTTACTCTTCTCTAAGACCGAAGCACAAGGTGTCTTGCAATGGCTAGGCCAAAAACAAAGATAGAGACCGATTTCTCCTGGTCAATAGGGGTTCAGAGAACACCCCACCCACTCTTTGAATCTTTTGAGAAAAGACACAGAAAAAGGAAAAAGAGAAGTAGAGATGAGAAAAGAAATCCCTGAGCACAAGGTGATCCAAGACGGCAGAGCCGACCAATAAGAATCCAGGTGGCAAAAAGGCCGACCTTTCAGAGATCCAAAAGGAGTCTCCACCCACTCTACAAGAGATGAATAAAATAAGAATGACTAGGAGAAGGAGAAGAGTAAGGTTTTAGAAGGATAGAACCTGATTCGCACTTGAAATCCTTGAATCTTCTTCAGCTTCCTAGAAATCCTTGAAAAAAAAATCAAATAAACAAACTAAGTTAGTTCTAATAATCTAAAAGAGTCCTAAATAGATACTAATTTCAGAAATTTGTAAAAACCGTCAAAATCCCCGGCAGCGGCGCCAAAAACTTGTTCGCTTCCCCAAGTGTAGGGTTGCGATGTAGTAATAAACTCGGTAATACCGAGGTCGATCCACAGGGACTTATGTAGGATGTCACAAATTCATCCACAAGTTTCTATTGAAGCTAACAATCAAAGTTTGAATAGAATGTGTATGATTAACAGTTTAAGCTAAATTGAATGTAAACAATTATAAGAAGGCACTAGGGGTTCGAGGATTCACTTGTAGTAATCCTCGATGTTCAATCCGCTGTGGTTTCCCATTCTCTCAACTAGAATTACCAGTCAGGTCTATCTAGTCGGATGATAGAACTGTTAAACCAGAAGTCTGTAACATGTAAGTTCTGTGCATAAAGTTCACTCAACTCTAGGCTGATCTGAGCATGCTCATTGCATAGGTCATTCACCTTTTCTATAGGTCCAATTCCCTACCATAACCATCCTCAAGTCTTCTCACAAGACAAGGCTAGATCATGATTTGAACTGGATTCAAATTATATGCACAGTCCATACATATTCCAGATAATCAACCAAAACTAGAACTTTGGCATGAAGCCCCTTTATGAAGAGCTTGGTACTAGAGCGCACTCCAATTCCTCGGATCATACAGGTCTAGACCGTTGCAAACAAATTAAGAAAATAAGTAATTCATCCAAACATCCATGAGTCATCACAAGACTAAGAGAAATTACTTAAAAACTTGTATAAACTTCAAACCTTAGTTCATAATCATGAATTCCAAACTGAAAACCACTTAACTACGAATTAAAACATCTTGGATACACTACAAGCTTCACCTCTTAGCCCTAGCTAAGAGGTTTAGCTGCTCATGATCCAAGGAAACATGAAACAACTCTTAAAAACATGAAAACAGCAAAGCAAACCAAAAAGGAGTTGTGAAACTCCAATCTTCACTTCCACAGCCTCCAACCTCGCTTGAACCCTTCTTGGATGCCCTAGGAACGATCCCTAGGTGTCCTTTTATAGTCTGGAAGCTCCACAACTTCGGAAGAATCGAGAACTTGCGTAACACTTACGCAGCGCAGAGAAAATCGGGATGAAATTAGAAATTTCTAACTCAGTACGCATGGCCGACCGGTCATGACCGGTCGGCCTCAAGTGAAAACACTCCAGCAGGTATGCCCGACCGGTCAAGACCGGTCGGGCCTAGTAGAACATCAGCCCAGCAAGCCTATCCGACCGGTCAAGACCGGTCGGATGTTTTCATCCTCCTTACAGCAGCAATGACCGACCGGTCTTGACCGGTCGGTCCTTTTCCATGAAGTTCCAGCATATGTCCGACCGGTCAAGACCGGTCGGACGTCTTCAGTAGGGGCCAAATCTGCATGGCTGACCGGTCACTGACCGGTCTGGCTTCCTTGGCCGACCGGTCACGACCGGTCAGCCCTCTTTTCTTCTTGCATTTTTCCTTTCTTTCTTCCTTCTGCTTTCTTTTCTTCTTTAGTTCTTTCTTTCTTTATTAGAATGGTTCCAAATGAGCTCATTATATCTTCAATTGAGTAGAGTCCACCCTCAATCCTGTAGTCACACAACATGCATTGAATTAGCTTCCAAACCATACAAACCTTGCACCATGAGTGATGAATTGGGGTTAGAATATGCATAATTAAGAGCTCAACACTTCTCCATCCCATTTCAGGGCAGGGAGCCAAAAATGAAGAAGATCCAGATCTCAGGTGGACCACACCATTGAAAAAGAAATGAGGCTAGTAAAGCCGACCGTTGAGACTTCTTGGACCCACCGTGATGTTTGTGGACCACATCACCTGCCCAATATTGGGCTTGTTAGGTCCCCAATGAGCTGGGGAACACGATGAATGGGGTGGATTGTCACTAAGTGGGCCCCACATGAAATAACCATAAAAAAAGGAAACAAAAACAAAAGAGGCACTGGACGTCCAGCGTCTGGACGTTCTGACGCTGGAACGTCCAGCGTCACTTAGGACGGTGAATGGGGTCCCCACTCGTGGGACCCACCTTGATGTTTGTGTTCCATCTACGCCGTCCACTTGTTTTCCCATATCATTTTAGGGCCAGGGCCCAAGGATGAGCCAGATCCTAATCTTAAATGGACTGCACCGCATAAAACGGTGGAAACAATGATTTCTACTGTCAGAAATCATTTGACCCACCTTAATGTTTCTAGACCGATTTGCATACCCAATATTGGGCTTATTGGGTCCCCCATGAGATGGGGAACCTGATGAACGGAGTGGATCAGACCCATGTGGGCCCCACTTGATATGAACTCAAGGAAAAAAGAGAGAGAGAAAATAAGAAGAAGAGGCAGAGCCTGACGCTGGGCGTACCAGCGTCCAGGTACGCTGCTCGTGAGGCCGGCTGGTGGCCCACTCGTGGGTCCCACCATGATGCATGCGCTGTATCCACACCGTCCATCCAGTTGGGGAGATCATTTTAGGGTATGACCCCAAGAATGAGTCAGATCCAAGTCTCGAGGGGGCCCCACCACAGAAAACAGTAGGGATAGTGGCCCTACCGTTGAAACCTTCTTATGGCCTACCATGATGTTTATTTGAGATCCAACCTGTTCATAAGTTCACACAGACATGGAAGAAGGAAAAACAAAAATATCGGCTTGATCGGAAACTCCTGTGGGCCCCACTTGTTAAGAGAAAAAAAAAATATATATATATAAAAAAAATGCTGCTGCTGGACAGACAGCGTCCAGGGGACGCTGCTGCCCAACAGCTTAGTCTATATGGGCATTATCAATGGGCCCCACTCGTTGGGCCCACCTAGAATGTATGTGCCTTGTCCACTACGTCCATATGTTTTTCCAGCTCATTTTAGTGGGCCATGCCACGGGTCAACAGTGGGAATAATGATCTCTACCGTTGAAACCTTCCCAGCCCTACAGTGATGTTTAATTGTCATCTAACCTGTTTCATAAGTGGCCGAGCCCAAAATTTAAGCATATCCTAATGTCAAGTGGACCATGCTATAGTGGGGATAATGATTTCCAACATTGAAACCTTTCTAGGTTCTACAGTGATGTTTATTTGCCATCCAACCGGTTCATAAGATCACATGGATATGGATGAAGGAGAAAACACAAATATCTACTTGATTCAAAACTTATTGGGACTAGATGGGTACCCAGCAAGTGGCCCACCCTATGGGTCCCAATAAGTTTTGAATCAAGTAGATATTTGTGTTTTCTCCTTCATCCATATCCATGTGATCTTATGAACCGGTTGGATGGCAAATAAACATCACTGTAGAACCTAGAAAGGTTTCAATGTTGGAAATCATTATCCCCACTATAGCATGGTCCACTTGACATTAGGATATGCTTAAATTTTGGGCTCGGCCACTTATGAAACAGGTTAGATGACAATTAAACATCACTGTAGGGCTGGGAAGGTTTCAACGGTAGAGATCATTATTCCCACTGTTGACCCGTGGCATGGCCCACTAAAATGAGCTGGAAAAACATATGGACGTAGTGGACAAGGCACATACATTCTAGGTGGGCCCAACGAGTGGGGCCCATTGATAATGCCCATATAGACTAAGCTGTTGGGCAGCAGCGTCCCTTGGACGCTGTCTGTCCAGCAGCAGCATTTTTTTTATATTTTTTTTTCTCTTAACAAGTGGGGCCCACAGGAGTTTCCGATCAAGCCGATATTTTTGTTTTTCCTTCTTCCATGTCTGTGTGAACTTATGAACAGGTTGGATCTCAAATAAACATCATGGTGGGCCATAAGAAGGTTTCAACGGTAGGGCCACTATCCCTACTGTTTTCTGTGGTGGGGCCCCCTCGAGACTTGGATCTGACTCATTCTTGGGGTCATGCCCTAAAATGATCTCCCCAACTGGATGGACGGTGTGGATACAGCACATGCATCATGGTGGGACCCACGAGTGGGCCACCAGCCGGCCTCACGAGCAGCGTACCTGGACGCTGGTACACCCAGCGTCAGGCTCTGCCTCTTCTTCTTATTTTCTCTCTCTTTTTTTTTTGTTTTCTTGAGTTCATATCAAGTGGGGCCCACATGGGTCTGATCCACTCCGTTCATCAGGTTCCCCATCTCATGGGGGACCCAATAACCCCAATATTGGGTATGCAAATCAGTCTAGAAACATTAAGGTGGGCCAAATGATTTCTGACAGTAGAAATTATTGTTTCCACTGTTTTATGCGGTGTGGTCCGTTTAAGATTAGGATCTGGCTCATCCTTGGGTCCTGGCCCTAAAATGATATGGGAAAACAAGTGGACGGCGTGGATGGAACACAAACATCAAGGTGGGTCCCACGAGTGGGGACCCCATTCACCGTCCTAAGTGACGCTGGACGTTCTAGCGTCAGAACGTCCAGACGCTGGACGTCCGACGCCTCTTTTGTTTTTGTTTCCTTTTTTTATGGTTATTTCATGTGGGGCCCACTTAGTGACAATCCATCCCATTCATTGTGTTCCCCAGCTCATTGGGGACCTAACAAGCCCAATATTGGGCAGGTGATGTGGTCCACAAACATCACGGTGGGTCCAAGAAGTCTCAACGGTCGGCTTTACTAGCCTCATTTCTTTTTCAATGGTGTGGTCCACCTGAGATCTGGATCTTCTTCATTTTTGGCTCCCTGCCCTGAAATGAGATGGAGAAGTAGCTGGACGGTGTGGATCAACCCATACATCAAGGTGGGTCCCACGAGTGGGGACCCTGCCCAACGCCTAAAAGGGCTGCCCTGCAGGGCAGCAGCCTCCTCTGGACGTTGTCTGTCCAGCGGGTAACTTCCTCCCTCTTTCTTTGTTTTTTTTTCTTTTTTTTTTTATTATTATTATAATAGGAAGGTGGGGCCCATTCATAGATGATCCAGTCCATCCATCTCATTGCCCATCACAAGGTGGGCCCAAAAGAAAAGGAAAATGGAAGGAAATTAAGAAAATGGAGAGGTTTATGTCCCTTGCACTCACCTCGATGGATGGTTGGACGGTTGGATTGGATCGGGTTGATGATCGGATGATTCGGACGGTCCGGATGATGGTTGGGGCCCTCCAAGCTAGGATCTACACCCTCAATCTCTCTAATCTCTCTCTACTTCTCTCAAATCTCCCTCTTCTCTCAAATCTTTCTCTTTCTCTCTCCTCTCAAATCTCTTTCTCTCTCTTCTCAAACCTCTTTCTCAAATCACTTGAATTTTTGCAAGGAGCTCTCCTCTCCCCCTACGTATGCACTTGTATGGGGGGGGGGGGGGGGGGAGAGAGAGAGAGGGAATCATAGGAGGGGTGATGATGATGCATGGGAGGGGGTATGGGAGGTATGGGTGAGGATTGCTTTGGAGGAGCGAGAGGGATGAGGGGTATGGTGTGTGTAGAGTAGGGGTATGGGGTGTGTAGAGTAGGGGTATGGGTTTGATTGATTAGACATATTCTTGGGATTTGTGCAAGTGGGGCCCACGCCACACGCGCGTTGCGCGACCCATCTTGGATTACGCAATCGATCATAACTTTCACACCGGGTATCGCAATGGGGCGTGCCGCGCGGCGTTGGAATCGCAGCGCCTACGCGGTCGCCGGGGTATAGGTCTTGGGTCGATGCGGTACTAAAACAGGGTCACGATCAAGGCTCGCTAATCTGGTCCATCTGGGACGTTCCTGCACCGGAAATTAAGAGTACGGAGGGCAAATAAGGGTACGGGTCTTACATGAGATCTCTCTTTTCTTCCTATAATCACAAATATATGCATAAGATGGGTCTTTTAACACTATAAACCATGCATAATGTATGGTGAATTGGGCTCTAAATATGCATAATTCAGAGCTCAACATCCTCGTCTTGAGTGATCTCTATGGAATCCAATAGGCTCCAAGCACAAACTTTGGGCTAGCCCTACTCCTAATTAGATTTTCTGAATAGACAACGTTGAGATCGAGTTCAAACAATGTTGGAGAGACATTGGGGTTTTTTTTTATTACATCCAACTCTCTCATTTTGATTTAGCCATGTATCTTACTCTATTGGTTGCAACTGTTTGTTTTTTGAGTCAATCATCCAACACTTTTAATATTCCCTATGGATTTATTTGTCCCACCATTATTTATGTTTGTGCCATATTGATCTTTTAGCTGTTGGTGAATATGTCGAGCCTTTCAGTTCCTATTCATCTCCTTCCTTTAATAATTAAAATGCCGGTGTTAGTTACAGTATTTATCTGAGGTAGCTAGGAGATGGTTTAAGGCCTTATTTCCCATTAAGAGCATACTGCCTTTCTCCTAATGTGGCTGTGCCGCTTCGTCTTCTATGTCAAAGCCGGTCAGATGACTAATGAGTATGGTGCCTTGGCTGAAGCACTTGCTTCCTATCACAAACTCACTCTTGCTCCCTTTGTCCTTTCTCATCTCTACTGAATTCTTTACAAGCTTGCCAAAATGAAATTCCACAATTGTTGGGGCCCACTTTGGATCCTTGAATTATGGCTTTGTGAATATTTTCACCTCTCTAATGTGGTTCCATCGAGACACTCCCTCCTTGCTCTCCTATCTATGGCCATCACCATTTATCCCGCTATCGCCTCCATGACTGGTCGTTCAAGGAGTGCTTGCATTTTCCCCCTTTTGAGTTAAGGTGGTATCCAAATGTCTTCTTCTTTACTTTTTGAGACATGTCCCATGGTCCTTCTTGGTTCAGGTGTACGAGACACGACCCCTTTAACAACGATACTGTCAGGCTCTTCACCGGTTGCGTCCTAGCTATTTGATATCTCGGGACCTCCCGAATAGCGGGGCCTTTCTGATCCACAACCTTACCATCAAGGTCGGGGTTGAATTTTATTCTACCTATTTATGCACCCACCAATTTGGTTTGATCCAAAGCATCCCTATTCCTTCTTGTCTCTTCTCGAAAAATTTCACCCACTCTCCAAGAAGGTGTTCCATCTACTAGAGGAAATCTTTCCCCTTCATCAGAATTTTGAGGATGCAGTTGCTTGGCTTGCCTTTCCTTATCTTATATCATTCTAACCATTATGCCACTCTTGGGTTCCAAAACTAGTGGAGATTGTACTAGAAGTATCACCACCCTTTTGTGAATGTGGTCGATTTGGTGCACCTATTTCCTACACAGCCTCGGGCTCCTCGTGCTCGGGGTTTAGTCATTCTTCTTGACCATGGTCTGATTCCTTGAACAGTCGCTTTTGTGTATGTCTGGTTACTGGCATAAGTTATCCTCCTTATGGTGTTGCTCTAAGTAGGCCATCTCCGATTGCAGCAATATTTTAGTCCATTAATGATCCTACTACTGCTCAGCCATCTTCAGTGGTTCATGGTTCGACTGTCACGATCAGCCAGCTTGTTGGTAGCCAGCGTGTTCAGGTAGTGCAACCCCTGCATGGAACTGATCGGGGAAAACAATAATTAGTGTCGACTAAACCTCTTCTAGTAAGGCTGTTAATGCGCTCCGCCCACCCTCAATAGAGATTTTTATAGACAAAAGAATGGCCTTCGGGTACCCCTTTGTGACTGATGTTGAGTTTGGGCACACTAGTCTGCTGCCTCCATCGGCCGCGTAAGTTATGGCCAACCCAATCATTCCCACACCTACTGGAGGTAACAACGATTTTTGAATTTTCTCTTTTTTATCTTTTGTATATTCCCTCGTTGATAACCCCCCCTTTTTATATACCTTAGTTGCTGTTGATGAGGAGGATCTGTAGCCGTTGATCAAACGACGTCGGGTCCAAATGAGTATGTTGGTTCGTTTCCCTAGGTCTCTCCAATGATTAAAGAATTGAAACAAAGCTATGTTTCTAGAGATGCTCCGATTAGATGGAAGAATAACACTTTTGGTATTTCTAGTAATTCATCAAGGAGGGTCAAACTCCTGCTTTGGCCAAGGATACAGCCGCTCCAACGATTTTCTTCGAAAAAAGTCATCTTTCTAAGCCAAGGTCGGAGGGAGGATCAGTGACTTCGGGGACGCATGAGTTGTCCCCTATTTCTAGTGAGGCTATGGCTACCACTTCACCCGTGGGCATTTTTGTAGGTCCCACTTCATTGGCTCATGTGGAAGTAGTTAGGGAAGAAAGACTGGTCATTCTTGCTAAGAGGGAATCTTCGACCCTTAGTGGGGAATTCTCATGCCCAACGTCGGCTGATGAAAGGATGACAAATAATTAGTGCCTTTGATTGATTAGAGAGAAGTCGCGAGCATGGTTCTTACGACCTGTGCTTCCTCGTTCATAAGTTAAAATGTGGATGGTTGGAGCATAAAAGAAATTATGTTGGGTCCTGCAGTTGATTGTTCTCCCACTTTGCGGGCGATCTCGAGAGATGATTTTGTCAAGATTGATAACAGTCCGAGAACTCCTTGGCTGAGGGAAAGTGGCTCTTCTAAAGCAATGACAAAGGTGGCTGTTTCGATAGAGGTAAACCTTATCTTTGTCATTTTGGTCCCCCTGCCTTCAAGATTACCACTGCTGTCCCTGATGCTTCTGGTCATCTCCTAGTGTGACAGAAGAGCAAGGACACAATCCTTCTTTAGAGTCATGCTCCAGACCGACTACCACAGACGTTGGAGGCACCTTTAACTCCTCAGTTCCTATTAATCGCGATATGTCTGCTCATCTGGAAGAGCTAGTTCATTCTTGACGGATCTTTGATGATCGTCCAAAGAGTCTAAGCATAAAAGGGTTAAAGGAATTCATAAGAGATTCCTCAAGCTTGATCTCCCCAAATAGATTTCTTCTAGGGAGTTTACCGTGACTCCTAATGTCATTAAGGAGCTCCAGAGGATACTTAGTGATGATGATGATGGTCCTTGATGTTGAACCATGTAGATACGGTGGTGTCAGGCATGCTCGATTATTTTGTTAAGAGGGACAATTTCAAAGAGGCAACTACTTTTGGAAGCTTGAAAAAGGACGATCACAATCTCCTTATCGCTGAAAAGGGATCACGATGCCTATGGTGGCTATGGTAGTGAGCTAGATGATGAAATTGCGCAAATAGACGACCAAATACCAACAATCCATGAGAGGATCCAAGAGCTGTGGAGGTAAGAGGCACTCTTAGAAGTGGAGGTTATTGCTCTGAGGGATAGGTGTGACCAAGCTGCTGCTGAGAGGAGGCATCGCGAGAGGGAACATGACAAGGTTCTTGTGATAGGACACATATATTGAAGAAGCTTGAGAACATGGAGGTTGAGGTCCTTGGATGAGAGGCTCAAATGAGAGAGACACTATTGAGGATAAATGACGTTAGGAAACATTTCTTGGCTTATCAGGAGGTAGGCTTCAGGCCTTGATGTCCCTCCATCTTTCATGCTCTACTTTTGTTTTTAAGGTGTTTGGAAATAAAATTTTAATTTGTAGTTTAACACAAGTAGGATTGGCCGTGGGCCGCCTTCGATGAAAACTTGATTTTTTTTCATTATAAATCTTCATCCCTTCGATCTCTTATTGATGTGTTTAAACCCTTTTATTTACTTTAGTATTGATATCTCCTTTTTGCACAACAAAAAGTTTGTATTTTAATCGGCTGATCGATTGTTATTACTGGGAATCTCTTAGCTATTTTCCCAGTGGTCGATCATGGGTTATCATCTATTCGCCGATCAAGTCTTTCAGCAAAACTTGGCCACGATCGTATTTTAAATCCTTATACCTATAACGACTTTGAACGTAACTAAAATCTTATTTTCTTTATTTAATACTAAATTTACTTTTACATGGAATATGAGGAGCCAGACCATTGTGGTCGGCTGTACATCTTTATTACAAAGAATTCTAAGTTAACTTTCCCTAGGATCAATCATCTTTGCATTTACTTTTATAACTAGGTGAAAGTGGCAGCTAGGAGTTTCAGCATCTGTTCTTTCCATACGACGTTAGCCTTTAACTTTGTTGGTGTGGGCTTTTCAATAGGCATAGTCTAGCTCATGCTTGGGAGATTTTCCTCAGTTTATACTTTTTTATGCTCTTTCAAGGTTATTGTCCGTGGAAGGAAGTTATTCCCCCTTAGGTTATTGTCGATGGTCGTACACAGCTCTTCAATCTTTATTTCTGCGGCTCTCTTTCTTTAAAGACAACGTTTTTGCATCTTGTTCAGTTGCTTTAAAAGCTATTCGTTCAGGATTTATATTGAGTATGAGGGAGTATGCCATGTAACATTATTCTCTTGATGTACTGGAGGTATTATCACATTCCTGTTTAGTCAAGGTCTGCATCTGTTGGCTAGATGGTTGGGCCTTTTTGACTTTTGGCTGGTTATTATTAGCCCTTGTTTTGTTAAGTGCAACCGTGTTCATACCGTTGTTATTTTTGGAAGATGTCACCTCGACCGTTTGGAATCAAGGATCAGATTTGATCTTAAGTAACTTCTCCTTTGTGTACTGGAACGGTAGTGGTCAATTTTCCTTCACTGCCTCTAAGAGAGGTAGGATGCACCCATGTTCGTTGGTTGTGGAGGACGGACTGTTGGCCATCATTCCAATTTTAGAGCTCACACATTGTTTGGGAATGACTGTTTTGATCATTGCCCGCTGATGATGATGCGGCCATTTAAGTCTGGCTTTTTTTCATGCTTACTAGATGTGTCTTGGCCTTACATGCAGCTTTTTTAGGGCAGATGCTTCCCTTCACGAGTTATTTTCGCATGACAGACATGGCACATGAGGGGTTCACCCTTATCTTCTTCAATGAGGGTTTGCTACCACTCAAACTTCCTGGGTCATGGGCCACCATCGGATCCTTTCCTATATCCTTGGGTTTAGCCAGCCAACATCCAAGGGTTCCTAGTGCTGAGGATGACTCCGTGTCCATGATAGAAGGTGAGCTCAGGGCCATGGTTTCTTTGGTTGTGTCGGTCGTTGACATATTGCCTTTGTCTTTAATAACGACCGACTGTTTATTGGACTGTGATGCTAGTTGTGAAACAATCGGGTGCTGACTCTTCGAGAGGGGAGGTTGTTGCGCCTAGTGTTATGTTGTCACTACCTGCTTCTCTTCGGGGTGGCTAATCGTCGTGATATTAGCTTAAACTATGTTGGAACCATCTGTTTCGGGGAAGGTGTCTCAGTTGATTCTCATAGCCTCTTTCTTAAGAAACTTGAGAAGGCCTTTATCGATGTTCTCTTGGATGATGTTCCTTAATATGATATAGTTCTTAATGGAATGGGTCTTTTATAGTGCCACTTGAAGTACACCCTCTTTTTCAATTCCTCGAGCAATCGATGGGATCTTTTGATAGTCAGGTACTTTAATAAATTTGACCTCTGAGAGGAGGTCAAAATCTCCTCGGCCTTAGAGATGTCAAATAAGTATTGCTTCGAGGATTTGAGGATACCCTTCCTGGGGTTGATGCCCATGGAGTTTTGAGCTTAAAGTGTTTTAAGGCCAGACATTCATATGGCTGTTTGCCAATTACCTCCGCTATGGTCGCTTCGTAGGTAGCATAATGGACTTCATTCAGTCGTGTGAGTATTACTTCCGCCACGACCAACTCATATTCGGGTCGCGATAAAACATGCCCTATGATGCACTCATCCAGTGTTTCTCCTCCAAGAGGATTCATTCGTATCGAGTGGTCCTGGTCAATAATTCAAACAGGTCGCCAAAGTACATGCCCTTAAATTTCTTGCGAAGCTCAAAGTCCATGCCTTTTAAGGAGAGTCTGGTGAACTCAACCTTGAGAAGGATCACCAAACATTAGTTCTTAGCACCATTAAACCTAATGATGAATTGCTTGACTATTTGTCCAGGAAAATGATGAAGTCTGGATAAATCGGTTATAAAAGCCTCAGCCTCAGTTTAGTGGAATTATATGTCAAACCTCTCCTTCATATTGAGCCAGGTTTGAATCGAGTTGGCCGAGAGGTTTATATACCAAGTAAATCTACTTTGTTAGGGAGTTATCGAACAATCTTAGTTTTAAGAAATCATGATGCGACACTTCACCACATTGTATGGTGAATCGACTAATATGCTTGATTGTGGAGGTGTCACCTTCTCTAGAGAAAAGGGTGAACTCGGGGAATCGAAACCTTCTGGGTAGTTTAAAATATTGATATACCTAGTTGGGATATGGTTTCCTGTAGATCGATTGAGCGATTGGTTGGATGTTAGGCTAGACCCTGTACTCCTGAATAAGTCCTATGACATTATCCCAGTTAAGCGGTTGCTGCAGCTACGCAAGGTATAACCTTTATGCTACTTGATTGACAGTCATCGGAGGTGGAGGGATCAGAGGTTCCCCCCGGGTATCTCTACCCTGGTAGCCTTGATGAACGATTGCTCTAACTGGGGGTTGCCACCTTGGTTGTTGTTTGTTGGGTAATAATTGTGTTGCATAGGCCGGGCAACCGGTTGCTCCCTGAGGTTATTGATGCCAGCTTGGAATTGCCCCTCGGGTATATAAATATTTTGGAGATCGACAAACTCTGGTTGGCCGTATTGCTAGCCATTTTGGTTGTTCCTCCTAGCCATAATGGTGGTGGTATAGGATGCCCTTAGGGTTTGATATGGAAGGCTCTTGTAGGGAGCTATACCGGTCGTTCTTCTTCCAATTCCATCAGGAGATTGGGCGTAGGCTGAATATTCATATTTGTTGAAAGTATCTTAAAAAAACATTCCACTGCTCTTTCAAATATCTTTACTTAGGTCTTATTGCCCTTCACAATTTGTTGTATTTCTCCTTGTATCTGAAGGAAGCACATGGGGATATCTTCGAGGACTAGCTGAGAGGAGGATCCTATGTCCACGTTGTTGACAGGTCCGAGCTGCTGTCCCTCGTCTTATTGCCCTTTTATAGAGCCAATGATATAATTAGGCTTTTTATTTAGGAGGCATCTTACTTTGTTGAGAAATAGTAAGGATAACACACTGAGTCTCATCAGGCGTGCCAAAAAACATGTTTATGCAATTCAATCAAACACGATGCTATATTTGTTAACGAAGGTCTGTATTTGGTTAACATGTACGATTAGCATAGTGCGGGCGTGCTAAAGTCATACTTGACTCGAGTTCAATTGAACAGTACTATAGTGACCCCAATGTTGAGATAGACTGATGAAGACCGAATCTATGGAGTTGGCCGACTTCGTCAGCCACCAATAGTCATGGTGATCAGATGATTTAGAAGGGTAGAGGTTATTTCTCTTGAACAAATTCTTTTTTCCTTGGGTTAAGTACTTTTCTTTCAACGATGATAGAAGGCCTTATATTTCTCAATAGAGTAATGATGGATGAAAGATTTAAAACTAAAAAGGTTAACCGTGCCGATTTTATTTATTTATATTTGAAGCTCATTACAATCATCAAATAAACAAAATAAGTAGAGAAGTAAAACAAAAAATAAATACCCGCGATCACTTGTGTAGACAAACAATCGAGGTGGATGGTCACCAGGATGTGACTGGTGGTTTGATCTTCTAAGTAAGGACTTGGTTGATCGGGGATTTGACAACAGTAAATCATAGATATCTATACTACTCCTAAGCATACTACAGTAATGGTGCTGGACAATAATGATCTAAGCTAACTTAAACTCTGAACGTTCTGTAGATAGCTGGACAAAAGTGGAACTAGAAACTAGAATAAGCAGCATTGTGCTATGTAGATTGATTATGTTTGGCATGGGCCTCAAACTCTTCACCATGTACTTCTTATATAGCCTGGGAGGAGGCAAATCCTTACTGGGTTTCCTAGCTGGTCCATGATCTTTGGCAGTTATGGTGCGTAATTGTTCTTTAATCATCCTAACCTAGCCAAAGAGATCTTCGGAGGTCAGGAATGTTTTTAGATCTCCTTGCCAACATGATTGTAGGGATTCATTTATGAGATTAGTCTCACTAAATCCAAATTCATCTTAATGCTATGATCAATCTCTATTGGTTTTGAGAAGAATCTGTCTTTTGAATATTCATAATGGCCGTGAAAGCGCTAATCGTATCTAGGAGGATCTCCTATTTTGGCAGGATTGTGAGACATGACCTTGCCAATCATATATGTTTTGTGATTGGATGCCTTTCTCGGCAGGTAGTCTTTATAGACTCGCCGGGCACACTGCCTTGATTACATGTGCTGCTCATGTTAGAGCCATGTGTCATTCGTTACAGCATCTTATACAAGATGTGTGGACTTCTGCCACCTGCAATTGAAGAATGTGGTGCAAAAGATATCCTTAATCCTTTTGAGTAAGATTTTTTCAATCATTTAATGCAGCAGACATTGGTCCGAGCGGACATGAGATATCTTCAATTTGTGAGTAGGATTTCATCCATCATGCATAGTGCAGGCATTGGTCCGAGTGGACGTGGAACGGTCAAAATTGTGGGATCTAGTTTTGATGAGTCATGCCCAAACACCACACTGACCTGATCTCGTAAAACTCTGATTGGCCGATGTGGAATGGACGGTAGAAATGAAACACAGTGAATAGAATTGAACAAAACAAGTGTCCACCAAATAAGCAGTTAGGATTGGAGATTAAGCATGATTTCAGTGTTTTGTCATACCGGCCACACGTGCACAGTTTCTGAGTGCATGCGTGTCAACATCACACTCCAACATGATTGTTGATGAGAAATGATATAGTGGTTCAGTGTATGGAGACCTTTCCATGCACCTAGTTGCAGTTGGACTCAATCATCCGCATGACCTGTCTGGGTCGTCCATTAGGTTCAGCCTACACTTTGTTCAGTACTACCGAGTAAATTCAAATCAATCTGATGAGTAAATTCAAATCAATCTGATGGTTCTAAGTTTCTGTGACTCGACCTATCTTCAAACAATCTTGTCCGTCCATTTTTACATTCTGGCCTTATAATTTTGGATCATCCCATCAGTATGATTTTTTTTTTTTTTTTTTATTTTTAATTTCCAGGGAAGCCTACGAAGAATAATGGACTGGATCTAATATGGACGGTCTAGATAGGCGATGTGGGTACAATCGAGTT